>PVJL010018006.1:0-16993 GCA_004026885.1 Lyroderma lyra
CAAGGGCCGCCAGTCCCACACCCAGGCCAAAGAGGAAGACCATCATGCCCCCACCCATCCTGGCGCTGGAGTTGGAGTTGGGGACCGCCACTCCCCAATTGATGCCAGAGCCAGAGCCCAGAACCATCACTCCCCCACCCATCCCAGAGCCAGAGCCCAACAACACCATTCCTCCACTCATCCCGGAGTCGGAGTCAAGGACAGCCACCTCCCCACCCAGCCCAGAGTTGAGTGCCACCCACAGCCCAGTCCCCCAGTGTGGCCCTGGGGTCCCCCCATCAAGCCACAGCAGCGGCAGCAGTGGCAACCAAGAGCCAACCAGCCAGGGCCGAAGGGGGACGGTGCGGAGGTGCTGGGACTTCCTTAAAAAGCTCTGCCTTCGGCCGTGCAAGAAGGGGCGCGGCAGACACAACAAAGTCATGCCCCTGTAGACGGCGGCCGAGGCAGGGCCACATCCCAGACTCCGGGGAGGTCAGGCTGGGCTCCCTGCATTTGAAGAAGATGCTGAGTCCAGGGAACCCGGCCACATGGTGGGGGAGATCCGCCTGAGACACCAGCTTCAGGTGGCAGTAGTGTAAGCAAGACACAGGCACAGCAACCTGGGCCACAAGCTGATGGAGGTGTGCCGACTGCCTTCGCGTTCTCTGACATCAGGAGAGTACCTGGCCTCACCGTGACCTTGAGGCATCTACCCCAAATCCCTGGTGAGCATGAACCACGGCCTGGACATCCCTTGAGGGATAAGAGACGCCACCCTCACTGCAGGTCCACCACTGGGCGCCCACCTGGGTGAAACTTCAGAGACTGGACTTTTTCCTGGGCCCTTCTCCCCTCCCCTGCTCTGTGGGAGGGGGATGGTTCTTATTCAAGTATTTCCTTATCCAAATCTTGCAATAAATCTTGATGCTTCTGAAAGATGTTTCAGGTACTCTTGTTTCTCATCCTCTAGTTTGAGGGGCGTGTGGTGAGTGATGTAATTTGTATGTTGGGCTTCCCTTGGTCTTTTGTTCCCTTGGCCTGGAACCCTCAACTCCCTTGTCCATTTCTCCTTTATGGCAGATGGTATTGGCTGCTCCTGTAGCCTCCTTCCTGTGGATGCTTGATTTGAGGGAATCACAGTGAGTCCAGGCTGATGACAGCAACCATCCCCCCCGACCCCACTAGTGATGGGATGAGGCAAAGATTTGTGGCCCAGTTTTGGAAATCCCTGGGGGCTTCTGGGAAAGACTTTTCTTCCTGGGTGCTCGGTGATGCCCATAGGAGACATCTCCCCTGACTTCTTGGCTTTGCTTACTTCCCTCTGTGCAGCTGTCATTCTCAGTTGTCCTTTCCTTTGGAAAAGCAAGATGGCCACCAACAGCCACAGGATGATGTTATATGCCCCTCAGCACCCCAATGGAAGTAGAGCTTCTGCACACCCATAATTCCAACACTGGAGGGCTGGGTGAGAAAGGTGTAGGGGTTACTAAATAGTCACAGGATGTGAAGTACAGCACGGGGAATATAGTCAAGAATATTATAGTAACTATGGAGAGTGTCAGATGGGTAATAGACTTATTGGGTTAGCTCTCTGCAATGAAACTTGAAATAGATGTTATTGCCACTGCCCCCAGAGCACGAGTCTCTTTGTCTTCCATAGCCAGAGGCTCAGGGCCTGCACACTCAGAAGGCCCTCTGGACAAGGTCTAGTCTCTGCACAAGCAGACACTACTATTAAACAATGAGGACTGTGGCAGTTTTAAAGCATGACCTTAAATCCTTTGACACCTTCCCATCTACAAGTGTGTGATACTGGCTGTCCCCTTGAATCTGGGCTCATTTATGAGTGTTTTAACCAATAGGTTATGAGGAAGTAACATGATGTGACTTGCAAGTCTGAGTCATAAGAGGCCGTGGGACTTCTGCCTTCTCTTCTGGAACTCCTCCTCTTGGAACTCTGAGTCAACCCCTGAGAAACCTGAGGCCATCCTGCCGGGCCCACCATGCTGGAGCGGTCATGGGGAAGCACTCTGGGCCACAGTCTGAGCTGAGCTCAGCCTTAGAGATATTTCTGCTGAGGCACCTGACACGTGAACCAAGCTTTCTTGGACCCTCAAGACAAGTTAGTCCCTCAGCCAATTACCAACCAGAGACCTCTATTGATGTCACATGGGAGAAAAGAATCACCTTGCCAACTCCAGCCTGAATTCCTACCCGAAAAACTACTCAACATAAAAAAAAAAAAACAATGGTTATTATTGTTTAAGGTCAACAGGGTAAGAGCAAAATGTGACAGAATGGGTTTTGTGTCTGTTGCTTTGTTTTGTGTTGCTGAGGAGGGGGAGGGGTGTCACCTGCACGCAGCGGAATGACAAGACGGCCATCTCCACATGCCCTGGCCTTGCTGTTTCACCGCGGTCAGCGGTTCATGGAGAAGGTGTGACTGTGGAGCTGGGCCTGTGCGCACTCAGGCTCCTGTGACAGGAGTTCATTGGCACACGTGGCAATGGAATGCCTCCGTGTCTGATCTCACCGAGTGTGCATCCATACCGGCACCAGAGTCAAAGTTTGTCCCTTCTCCCCCTCGCGCCACGAGCCTGGCCATGTCGGGATGTCTATACAGTTGTAGAACTCTACCATACCCATGGATCTGTTGTGTCTACCCCACGGTAACCCCTGACTAGTCTAATGCACTTCAGACCTTGGAACCTTCCAGGCTGGCTGTCTCTCTTGGGCACCAGACAGAGGAAGATGTTTTGATCTTCACTCTGTAGCCTCCCTGTCCCTTGGCGACTAGGGAGGGATGTGAGGAGGCCCACAATAGAGGTGTTGGTGATGGAACTGACTGGAGGGGGGCAAGGAGAGGGGAACAGAAAGAGAGGGTATTTGGTTGTCAGGGCAACACCAGCAAACACTCAAAGGAGAGGGTGTGGCCCGGGATTTAACCAAGTGCCACTGGGTTTGAGCGGCAACTGGAATGTCTGAGTGGAGCTGCATTCCGCCCCACGGAGCCCGGGCCAGGCCACCGGCGGGGGCTGCCGGACCTCTCGGGAATGCTCAGGATGAAGACAGGCTTGGAAAGGACCAGCGGGCCTCCCAGGTGTGGGTTTTCCTCCCCCCAGCCACAGACGCGGGGCCTCCCAGGAGAAACTGGGAAAACTCCACAAGGAGCCAAAATACACTTGATCCACAAATTGTTGTTTTTCCCCCAAAACTTCGAGCCTGACATTCTTTTGGGTATGAGCTGGCACTTCATTGCAAAAGTTCGCCTCTGTCTTTCTTTGCTGCCCGCCCCTTCTCCAAGGTGACAGTCTCACGGGGGGACGGACCTGGCATCGCAAAACCCTCACAGTTTGATCAAACAAAAGACAGACTCGTGGCGTTTGTGAGCAACAGGACTGTGGGTGGCAGCGCGCTGCACAGGCAAGTCTGGAACGCTGCTGGAGCCAGCGGGGACAAGACCATGACGGCAGTCAAGGGGTGAGGCTGGCGTGACTTGAAGAGTGGATTGAGAGAGAACACCAAAGCCCGAGGTCCAGGCAGGCCTGTGTCAGAAGCCCAGAGGTTAGATGAGGTTTTCACTAGGCAGGAGAGTCACATAAATGCCACAGTGAGGGCACTGGTGGCCAGTTATCTACGAGGAAGGAAGCCTGGGGTTTCCCCTAGAAGGCTGGGACACAGGCTCTGCCAGAATCTGCCCTGGCCTTCACATCCTTCCCTACCTGCCAGACGCCACACTTCTCCAGACTTGACTCTTCTCTGTCCTATTTCACCTTCCCTAAGCATTAACTAGCTCAGGGGAAAGGCAGCATGGAAGGAAACCGGACACCAGTGCCGAGATTTCAAGTAGGTATGGACTGCTAATAGGGTGATCTTGGGCAATCCATTGAAAAAGGATGCAAATTCATTCATTAATAAGTACTTATTATTAACAAGGATTTACTGAGCTCCTGCCGTGCTGTGGAACTCACAGGGCACACTTTCCATGCTGATGGCTTTTAAGGGTAACTGTTACCCCACCGTGTGCTCGTAACGATCCTTCGCCCCACTTTACAAAGGGGCCCTAAAAGACTCCTCTGCCAACATTTCCCTGACCGGACATCTATACTGGGTCTCGATCCTGAAGTCTACACTCTCAAACGAGGAAGCATGAACACCGAAGTGTCTAGAATGTCCACCAACATTCCCTCTGGGACAGTCAGGCTTGAAATGTATAGGTGTCTTGGCACCTCCAGGAACTTCACTTATAGCTGGAGGGAAACCTGGTGCTCTCCCCAGCCATGGCCATTGCCTGGGGCCTTCTTTACGTCACAAAGGGAAATGATGGATATGTTACATTGTCCTGCTGAAATAGTAGGTTTTTGTTTTTGTTTTAAACTAAAAACTAAAAACAAAAAAAAAGATCTTTTTCTTAATACTTGGAATCAGGGTCACATTCTAACAATTTCATCTGGGGCCTTAAACTGGTATGTGGCATAGCTGTAAATTCAATTATATTTAAAAATGTAGCCAAAGGTTCAGAGAACACTTAATTGCATGTGACAGTGTGTGTGTGTGTGTGTGTGTGTGTGTGTGTGTGTGTGTATGGGGGGGAGTTGAGAGAAAAACACCAACCAGTTCATTAGAATAACTTAACATTTCAGCCACAAAGTGTGTGGAAACTCAAAGTCCAGCTGATGACCACACCACCACTGCATCTCCACACATGGCAGACACTTCTCGTTCCACTCTATTAAAATGCACCAAAATTCCTGAAGTTGGGAATTGTCATTCCATTTCACAGATGGTAAAATTGAGTCCTAAGCCATTAGGTCACTTACTAGGATCGCTCAACTTTATGTCAGGCCACACTGCCTGCTACAGTCTCTATCTGGTCCGACTAGTCGTTACTGCTTGCCGGTCCCTGCGGAATGCCCGTGGAAGCCGGGACGTGCACACCCGTCAGCGGGGCTACCGCACGCCCCCGCGTAAGCTCACTGCCACGCCGGAGTCACCGGCCCACTCGAAAATCGGTCACTTGGATGCCACGCGCCCAGCGCCCCCCGTCCCCCGTGTGGGCCTCTGCTATCCTCACGTCCTGGACCACTGTTCAAGAGCCAGTCAGTGCAGGACGCTCGGGTCCCCCACCTGCCCCAGCCCCCCCACAGCAGCCATTTTCCTTTCAGTTCTCACCTCCACGAAAATCTGGGTTGGGAGTCAGTTCAAGGTTTTATGCAGGCAGGGCGCTGTGCAAGGCCAGGCCGGAGATCCAAACCCAGGGAGGTGGCGTCCCCAGGGCCACCAGGGACTCGCTGAGGCTGCCTGGTCCAAGGAGTGAATGTGGCCAGGAACCCGACCTGGGCGGTCTCTGGCCCGGGTTTGCTTTCACTCAGATGACGGGATGCTTTAGAGGGGCCCTCAGCTCCCCTGCCTTCTATGAGCTTACAGCTGAGTAGTGGGGGGCAGGGGGGAGACCAGAGCACAGCTAATCAGACAGCACTCGGCTAGACTAGCATCCCAGGAGAGGACAACGAGGGGTCCGGGGCACAGTGGCCCTCAAGTAGGAGGAGGAGGAACAGCTTTGTGAAAACGAAGCACGTGAGCGGCACGTGGGGACAGACAAAGGCCGTCCAGAGGAGGGGGCGGCTGGAGCGAAAGGTTCGGGGGCCAGGGAGGTGCCCTCGGGTGGGAACGGGCAGGCGGGTTAGCTGGTTTGGCCGAGGTCCTAGAGACCAGCAGGGTCCAACCTTTTGGTTTCTCTGGGCCACGATGGAAGAGCTGTCTCGGGCCACACATAAAATGCACTCACACTAATGATGGCTGATGGGCTAAAAAAATTAGAAAGTGTCCCCCCCCCAAATCTCATAATGCTTTAAGAAAGTATACGCATTTGTGCTGGGCCGGGGGTCCGACAAGCGTGATAGAGTCTGTCAACCTGTTTCCCGACGTCATGGGTGACTCGGTGGCAGCTGTGCTCTAGGAGGAATGCTGTGGACTCAGTGTGACGGTGGGTGGAGGTAAGGGGCAGGACAAGGGACCCTGCTGGGCCATGTCACCGTGGTGTGCTAGCCGGTGATGGCAGCTGAGCCAGGGTGAGAGCAACGAGAAGGACGATGGGTGGGAGCTAGGGAGGAGGTGCGACGGATCTCGTCCCGGCCTAGAGACACTGGTGCAGGAAACAGCTCCCCCCAAGTAAAAGCCAGAGCTGTTAGCTGGCCAGGGAGAGCCCCTGGACCCCCAGACCCCCTTTCTGCCATCAACCCCCTCTGTTCCCACCATGCTGGCCTCAGGACTCCTCCACAGACACATGGAGTTCTCGCCCACCTCCCACATGGGCTCTTGGAGCTGGCTGCTTCACCCCCCGGCCAGGCACAGGGCTCACCCTCTCGTGTTCTGCCTGTGTCCAGAAAGCACATATGGACCCTCCCATATTCCTGCCCTGCCCCCAGCCTGGCCACACCTCACCAGCAGACATATTTATTTCTGGGTATATTGTCTCCTGTGACTTCTCTCTGAGCTCCACGAAGATAGAGACTTGGTTTTGCTCACTGCCATACCCCTAGTGCCTGGCACAGAATAGATGCTCAATAAACATTTATGGAATCAAACAATGACATTACCAGCTGTGTGGGTATTTTTTGCTTCACTGAAGTCAGAGAAGTTGAAACATAACTTGTACAGTCGTGGGAGACAGTGAGTTCCTTGCTACTAGGTTGACTTGCAATTATGCGGGACATCCCAGGGAATGATTCAGGCACTTGGACCCTTTCAAGCCTAAGAACTGACAAAACTAAGAGAAAAAAGAAGGATCCTCAGCAAGGAGTGGCTGGAGACGTCGCACACACCTTGTCATGCATTGGCCGCCGGACCGGATCCTGACCGGAAAGGGTGCCTTCAAGCCCCAGGCAGCCTGGGACGATGGCAGACTCGGCCATAACCAGTGTTTTCTAACCTAGTCTTTACTCAGTTCCAGACCCAGATACTTAAGGCACATGGAGAAGCCTTTTGGGGCATGGACCGTGACGAGATAATAAGGTCTCACCACCACCTTCTTTTTCTGGGCCAACCACTGGGCTCGCAGTGGGAGGGGTCCAGAATCAGTGGTCTTCCTGGGGTGACATAAAGAGGGAGGCCCCAGAGCCAGCCCCAGAGATGCCCTGAAGCTATTTATCAGTGAAAAACGTCACTACCCACGCCCTCGTCCTGAGCCCCTCATCGTCTGGTTGGCCTGAACCTAAGAGTCGTGACAGGTTACTGATCATCCTGCCATTTAAGTGTGTCAGTCAACGGAAACCAGAGCTTCAAAGTGCCTCTCCGGGATCCTCCCTGGGGAGCTGTTAGGGGGAAGGCCACCTCGCCAGATGCCTCGGGGCGTCTGCGTGTGCTCAGGGCCTGGCATGACCCGCGGGCTCTGGGAGGGCTTCTCTCAGGAAGCCCAGGAGCGCTCCGAGACATACGCAGCTACAAGGACACTTCGCTTCCTGTTTCATTCCGGCCTGGGCTCTCGCTGGGCGCAGTGGGCTGAACGCCTGTAGTGGAAATGCAAAGCACACCACGCTCTGCATTTGGGGACGGGGACTGGGATTCCCACCAGTTTCAGTTACCTGACACTCGATTTCTTCATCTGCAAAATGGTAAAAACAAACAAAAAGCGCACACAAAGACAAAACCCTGTTCTTGCTCTGCCTGGCCCCTGGGCAGCAACAAAGCGTCAGAGCGGGCTGGGTAAGCCCCCACGAAAGCGGCAGGAATAGCGTCTTTTCCCTTGAAGCTGACGTTGTGTCTCTTCCCAGCCTCAGCTGCCGGCCGCCGCAGCCTCCCACACGGCTCACAGGTGTGCTGGGGCACCCTGCAGGCCTCAGACGGCCAGGGGGCCCATGCCACAGCCAGACACCGGGCCACGCTGTCCCCGGCCGCCAAGGCCTCCTCTCGTGTGCTCAACATGGCTGTGTCTGAAAATTCCAACTTCCATCTATCTGGTCCTCAAACGGACTGCATCGACAAGCAAACGCAGGGTCTTTCTTCAAAGGCTTGCCCCTCCTGGCTTCCTTTCCATCGGGGACGACGACCTTCACAGGTGTCAGCGTGGTGCAGACACATCACCTTGGACACGTCTCTCCAGCTCTAGCCGCCCCTTTTGACACATACACCGCACTAGCCGTCGCTCTTCTTCTGGTGCTTCCATCTGGGGACTTCACAGAGCCAGGTCTGAACTGAAGTCCCGCCATGTGACCTTAAGGAACTTGCTTCTCCAGACGGACAGGTGGGTCCTGATTTATGAAATGAGACCACAGAAGGTGCAGATGTGCTCTGAAAACTAAATAACGATCGTGTTTGCCAAATGCATGGCGGGTTTTAGCTGAGTTCTACCTTCTAGCTCAGCGTTTGCCCCAGTGATGTGCAGTTTCAGCCTTTCCCCATTCCCACCTCCATCTCCTCAACTTTCTTCCTCACTGGGCCTGGACTCTCCTGTTCCTCCTTCCCATTTCTGCCCATCAAGGTCACAGGCACCCTTCATGGACCATTCTCCTGGGGTGACCTGCCTTTGGCGTCCGGGAGTGATGCCTACTGCCTCGGAACTATAAATGAGCCTTGCACTTTGTTTCCACAACTTGTGAAGCACCTGATGTTAGTCCTGTGTCCTCTGCTTTTGTATGTCATCTCTTCTGATGAGCCTTCTTGCTTATCTTCCTTACATATGCCATTGACTTAATAAATAGTTTCCGTGCACCTGAAAGCAATGATGAATCAATCGATCCATCATCCGTGTCTGGACTTGGCATGAGCAAATAGACAACGAAGCAATGGAGTAACTGAAACAAAAAACGACAGCAAGGACACCTCCTATTTTGTGTGCTAATGTTTTAATGAACATCTGACAGTCTTACAAATCACTGGCTGTAGCTGTTGACATTATGATACAGTAGATCAGCTCCTTTCACGATATTCCCAACCAAGCCATCTCTGTGGGGTGCTGACGTGCTTAATAGTGAGCTCAGAGCAGAGGAAGTGTCAAGTCCAAGGTCTTGTAGTGGAGAGAAGGAAGAGAGAATCAAGAACGGATCTTTCTTTCAAGCACAGGTCTGCCAGCTGCCATTCCCCTCCCTCTCTCTGCCCTCTTGTCTCTCTGGTTGGAGGCTGTCACACTAATCATCAGTCAACTAGCCCTGGGCAACCTGGGCAGCAGAGACCCCCTCATCACTAGGAAAAGCAGGGCGCAGAGAAGTGATTTTGGAGCAAAGAAACAGATGGAGCACTGCTGGGAGAGCCTCTGAGACCCCGTGAGCGGTTACAGCAGCAGAGTGCAATCACAGGGAGCGAGTGTAAGCGGATGTCCCAAGTCCTTCGACTTCATCGGGGACCCGAGGCACTCACAACCCTAGGTCTCAGGGGCAAGGGCTGAAACGGCCTGCTGTCCGGGAACGGCGGGAGCCAAGGAGGGCTGGGCAGCCTGCAGACTGGGGGGCTTTCCACATACCCCAGAAGCTGCCCCTCGTTTTCCAGAGCAGTGGGAAGGCTGGTGCCACCAACAGAGACTGAAGTATCTCTAGAGGAAGCGGGCCGAGAAACGTTCTCACCGTCAGTCTTGTGGAGAGACTGGGCGCAGACCTTCGCTGGCATGACCCACAGGCTGTGTCCTTGTGGGATGGTGGTCACCTTCCTGAGCTGGGCAGTGCCACTGTCTCGGTCTCAGACAATGCAGGGTCCCCTACACGGGGTGGGGGGGGACCTTCCGGGAATTTGGATATGCTCCCCAAGAAAACAATTTTACATTTTTTTAAAAATGGAGAACCTAAACATTTCCCTCATCCTTCCCATAAGGAAGCCTACCAGAATTCCAGAAATAAAAAAATGTATTCTCTTCTTGGGGACACTAAACGTGAACCCAGACAGTGAACATCTAGGCTGTCACGGCCCTTACGGCTATAAGCAGAGGGGATGGGAGTGGTTTCAATGGGCAAACTCTGCCCTCTCCTTTCCCTGGTGACCACCACCACCACCCTCCCTCCCTTCGTGTCCCCACAGATAAATGTGTGTATATCCCCTTTTCCTTTCCATCCCATTCCAGAACCTTTTTTTCCCTACATGAAGTCTGGCTCAAGGCAGCAGTGGGTAAGAGCTTCTCTTACTACTTGCAAAGCCACTGTGTCCATTGAACAGAAAACGTGTCTGGTGAGAGCTAGAGAGGCCAAGGCTGCACCCTAATTTCTGCCTCTTCTTGGAGAAGCGGCTTCCAGGGAGGCAAGCTGCAAGCAAGCCCCTTCTGAGATGATAAACTGGGGTCTCCGACAAGAAATTAGCTCTGTTCTCTCTTTCCCCAGGGCCTTAGAAGTCGTCACTAAGACACATAATGTGATAGACCTTCGTGCAAACAAAGAGAAAAAGTCAGCCCGGGACACAGAGGCAGGTTCACAGGCCATGCACGGCCCGTCCCCGGAACGAGAACCAACGGGGACCGTAAATAGCTGAAATTCCTCCCTCTGCCCACAGAGTGTCGCCCTTGCTCCACGGGTCTCCACAGCCGCCTCGACGCGCCGTCTAGATGGGAGACCTTCCCCCTCCGCCTCCTCTCCCCTCCCACCTCTCCCTAGGTCGTTTCCATAACATTTTCTTCCCTGGAAAATCCACAATGGGTCTAGTGGCTGTGAATGGTGGCCAGGCCAGGCTTGGGGACCCAGGAGGAGGCCACGGGCCGAGTGAGAGGCATGTGTGAGTTGGGGCGATGAGAGAACGAGCCCAGTGTGAGCTGGCTGCTGCCCGGCTGGCGGACAGCCACACTTGAAGCATCTGGAAGTGCAGCCCACCTGGTCTCACCAACGCCAGCTGAGAGATGCGGGAAGGGAGGAGAAGCTAACGTAGTCTTTTCGGATGGACGCTCAGGAGCCCCCCAAGGGGAGCCCACACCCGACTTTGCATGCCCCTGAAAACTGTCATTCCAGCCCCAGCCCCATCTCCTCAAGGCGGCCCGGCTCCCAGCTCCCAGCAGGATGGCTAGCCGACCCGGCAGCGTCACAGCCTCCATCTGACCGCTCCCCTCCTCCACGTCCCTCAACCTGCCTACCCCGTCACAAGAGGCCTTGTCTTTCTGTCCTCGAACCCTCAGCATTCATTCTGGACACGAACTTCACAGCAGCATGTGTGGAACCATGGATACTTTTTAGCTTGGTAGACAGCAAAAAATATAATATATATATATATATATATATATATATATATATATATATAATATATTTATATAATTATGTTTAAATACTCATAAAGAATAACTAACCTCATTATTATCCTACTAAGGGAGACTACACAAAAGAAAGGGAGAGAGCCAGTTTCGAGTAGGTGAGCCCTGAAAGGTGGCAATTCATTCAAAATGGGCAGGAAGAGGCGTCCCTGGGCACTTCCGTTCCAGGATCTGGGGATTGGCTTACGAATTGGCCAGGTGGGGAGTCTGGAGTAAAGCAGGTGGTGAGGGTGGGGCTGGGGAGCACATAAATGAGGGAGGAGGGTCCTTGTGCACCTACAGTATTTCTCCTACCTTTACCCAGTTGCCTCTTTGAAGGAACCTTTGCCCGTGACTCTCCCCTATCCGAGCCGCTCGGTGCAGCAGGCGGCACCGCCAGCCCCTCCCTGCATTCCCGACAAGCGCGTCCGCGGCCTCTGTCTCACGACCTCTCCCCCGGCCCCCCGCCCCGGCTGGCCCCTTCTGAGGAGGCCTCTCTTCCTCGCCGCCTCCGGAGCAGGGGAAGGGGGGCCCCAGCCCACAGTTACTGATTTTCTTCTGCCTTCGGGTCTCGGCAGGTGCATTCGTCCAAGTCACAGTCAGCAGCAAATGGGATGACCTGCGGGGCAAGAAAAGGGGAAATAATCCATCTTCATGCCACGCGTTACACTTTCCAACCCGGTCTGTCTTGGCCCCCTTGGTCCCGGAGGAAGTGCGGGAGTGCGTGTTAGTAAGGAGCACTCGGTGCTCTCGCCTCCACACCCGTCTCCTTAGGAAAGGTAAACCGTCTTGCTTCGTGTTTTTCATGTGTGAAGTGGGTGAGGACAACAGTCACCACCCCAGGGGGTGTTGGCGTGATTTAAATAAGATGATGGTATATATACACATTTCCAGGCCACTGCTACTACTTCTCATGTTACCACTGTCTAAAACCACTGCTGTTCAATGGTTTTGCTGCTGTTATTGTCACAAAAATCTCTGTAAAGTTGCTAAGATGAATGTTAGTGTTTTTGCAGGGAGGGCCAAGAGGTTAGCTGACTTCACTAAAGGTGACAACATGCTATTTGAAACACCAAGGTGTGCTCGCTTCGGCAGCACATATACTAAAATTGAAACACCAAGGCTCTATAGCCTGGTTCTATGACTCTACTCCTCGTGTTTGGGGGCAGTGAGATCGTCTTTGCCCCCTTCATCAGCATGAGGTTTTACCCTTCCTGAAGCTGGGATACGCAATGGCTTCGTCATACAACGCCTCTCTCTGCCTGTTGTTTGTGGCTGGGCTGCCTTCCTGCTATGTAATTACTCCTGCTTCATGCCAGAGATGGTCCAGAAAAAGCTCTCTACCTGCTTGCACTGCTACCGACAGATACACATACTTCTGGGATGTTAGTAACTAATTTCAGAGAGATTCGAGCACTTGGGCCACATGATATAAAATCTCTCTCTTGCAAAAGTGGCAGAGATTCTACCCTTCAGTCATGGACAAATAAATGAGATCAAAATAGCTATCTTTTAACAGTCTGACTATACAGAAGAGATGGCCTTGGTGGTTGAGCACATGGGCAGGGTTATTTGGAGAAATTTCCCAGCATATTCTTACATATGAAGTAAAATGTGATTTAGTGGGTCACAGGGGGTTAAAGCCTTTTCCACCCTGATTCTTGTGTATCAGCATCAGTCACTTGGATCAGACAGATCCAAGAAGTGATCATACCTTCCTTACTGGAGATCTTTGACCCATTACTTTTCGTGAGAACAGGAACTCTGACCTGCAGCCCAAGCACCTGATCTATTTCTCTTGGTTTGGGATTTATGGATTTTTAGAGCAAAAGAGGGCTGAGTTGAATTGATACAATGAGCTGCTGAGTGCTCTGCATTCTTATAAATAAGTTAATTTGCATAAGTGGTGAGAACAGTGCCTGGCACATAGTGAGCCATCAGGAAATGATAGCCTTTCGGAGCAGGAGTACTCAGGTCTGTGTAGAGGTGATCCATATAGGTGTGACTTTATGTGGACGTGCATACAAGGTGGAAATACCATCTTTTGCGTATTTCTGATTCACCAAATTGGCCAACTGGCATCTATCATCTTTGGAGAACTTGGTTTTTTTAATTCGTATTATTGTAATTTCAGCCTATTGAATTTTACAGGCTTAGCTTAAGCACATCTGCCAATTTAATAGAACCCAGAGCAATATGGAGAGTGCTCCAGGTAGCTGTTGGTGGCTAGTCAACACCTGTCTGTAACATGCTTATAACTAGGCTGACCAGATGCACCGGTTTAAATGGGTTGGAAAACAATGGTACTGTCTCATTTCAGATGGTACCTATGGTCAGCCTCGTCTCACTGGGCTCAATTCAAGGTGTCAGTAGGCTGACTACACTTATCGTTTGAAATGGGACAGTACCGTTGTTTTCTATCCTGTTTAAACTGTTACGTCTGGTCAGCTGACTTATAGTAGACTTTATAGGATTATTAATTTAATTATGAAGATTTATAATTGGATATCACTTCATTGGTAATCTTGCCTCCAGAGATGTTTCCTGGGCAACGGTAAGTAGGCGTTGAGTCCTTCAGTAGCAAAAGCCTTGGTTTTTTGAAAGGAGTTACTAGACTGACCATGAGAGAGAATTAGTATTTTCTAAGAATCTATCCTAAAAACCACTACCCTTAATCCTGTCACTTTAGAAACTCCAGTGTTTGTTCATTCTAATCCCCTCTTCTAGACTGCTGACTAAAACCCAATTAGGATACACCATGATGGAGAGGTGGCCAATGCACCTGCCTTTACTCCTGCTGCTGTCATCCTCTGCCCCACCCGCACCACCCAACGCCCCACCCCGGGTGCCCTCACCGACCTTCTTGGAGGACAGTGTGGAAGAGCAGCAGTCACCCCCGTCGTAGTGGCAGTAGGCCCGGTTGTTGATAGTGTCACACCAACCGTCTGCTTGGAAAGGCTGGAAAGAGGTGGGGATTCAGGGTCCAAGTCCAGCTCCACGGTACCTCAACCTGCTGTCCCACCCACTCCCGCCCCAACATAACCTGTGCAATCATGTGGGAGAGCACCCAAGGGGCAGGACACAACGGACCTAACCTTCTCAAGAAGCTGAAAAGTCTCAAGATAAGACCATGGGGCCTCAGAAATCCTCACATTTCACCTGCAGCCCCTGCTCCTGGCCCACTCTGGGGTCCAGAATGGATCGTTTGAAGCCCTTGATGGACTGTTTCATCTTCTTGTAATTATAGGCACTTCTATCATGCAGGTTTCAAAACAGTTTCATATATTTTAAATCTGGATCACCAGAAAAACGTGTGTGCATCAGGCAGTGTTGGCTTTAAAAAGTTCTGTTCTATCAGTGGGAAACAGGGATGCACAGAGATGACAAAAACTGGCCTGGGCCACACAGCTAGGGTCAAGCAGGGCTCGGGAATAGAAGTCATTGCCTTTTGCTGCTTCTCACAGATTAAGGATCATAACTTCCCCCCTTCTCCTGGTGCTTGTACTTTAAGACCCTAGTAGTCCTGGGGGGCAATGAAGACTCAAATGATGTTTATCCAGAGTGCAGCGGTCCCAGGATTTGGGACGCCGGTGCTGGAAATACACCATCCCACAAGCACAACCACCCCTGCACAGCAAGCACCAGGAGAGGGTTCGAGCAGAGAGAGCTGCACTGTTTCTGTCCACTCCTGTTACTGCTGCAAGCTAACAGGAACCAAACTGGGAAAGGGGCCCAGGCCAAACCAGAGTTAATGGAGTATTTCACCCCAAAATGGAATGCATGATAAGAATAGCAACAAGCGGTTAAAAAATAGCTCAGCAGCTCAATGCATTGTTTCTCCAGAACCACTCCTGGAGGGAAACCATGTCCCACAGCGTCCTGGAGGGCACATCAGCCAGCCCGCCCACTCACTCACACTCACTGCTCCCCATTCTGAGCACATGCCCGACTGCAGAGCCTCAGGAAGCAACGCGTGGTCAGACTCCTTGGGCCACGAGACAGTCGGTGGACTCCTGAGTTCTGAGGCCACCTTTCAGTGTCCAAATCACTTCCTCTCCCTTGCCCCTTTTAAATGTCAGAGAGGTCTGTTCCCTATTTTGCTGTGCTTTGATGCGATAGATCACTGAACTCAAAAAAACGGCCATTAAATAATTTTCAGCAATTGAGAACAAGCTCATCCAAGATATTACTTCAGTGTTTTGATTTATTCTATGGGGTCCTGAGGTCACGGAACATCATTCCAGATGTGTACCAGTTTGCCAATCACTAAAAAGCTGCTACTTGCGGGGTGGAACTCAACAGCTGTCGCACAGCTGCACAACAATGTCGGTGGAGAGCAGGAAGCGAAAATGAATTCTGTTTTCAACACAGGCCTCCCTGGGACAGGAGACAAAGACTCTGAGGGGAGCATCTGTCTTTAACATTGGAGCCAGTTCCTCTGGCTCAGAGAACTTGGAATAACTACACAGTCAGCACTTGGGTCCACCACTGCAGCTGAATAATGAGTCCAAACACATCCCCAACACCTATCGGTGCTCTTGGGTCCTCCCAGGAGGACCAGGCACATCTGAGATTCCCCAGAGTTTCTTTTTCTGTTTCAAGTGTTTGGAGCGTGCGTCCCCATCTAGCGTGGTATCTGATCCTTTTTCCTGCAACCCCGACTGACTCACTGGCAAAACCCAATGTGTTCCTTCTTCCTGTTTCATGCAATTGTCTATAAAAATCCCAAGACCACCCAAAATACTTCCCCTACACATATAAGTATGGTTTCAGCATGGAGGGTTAAGGGGAGATCTAAAGAAGATCTCTCTTTACATAAGGACAATTTAAACATTTGAATGGGTTCAGGAAGGACGCTGGGGAATTTTCTTTCCAAAGTACTCCCCAGGAATGGCTTCTCATCTCCCATTAGGGAAAATCCCTTGAAAAGAGCAGACAGGGTCCAGGTGGCCAGCGGGCCCTGTGATAGGCAGCTGGGGACCACCCACCTATTTTCACCTTCTCTGGGTCTCACTGGACTTCTATTGCTATGGCCCAGACATGATTTCTAGACATTGCTTCTTTTCTGCTCTTATAGGGTCATCTGAGAAGAGAAGTTATAAAAAGGAGCAGAAATACAGAGAAAACATTGAAAAGACGCAAGCATTTAATTTACTATATACCTATTAGAATTAATTGCTCCTCCCCTAACCTGCCAAAAACAACTTCTCCACCCGAAACAAACAGAGGCTCCTATGGCAACATGCTCCTGGGAAGCCTGACAGCTTGTGTCCAAAGTTACAATGGAAAAAATGGAAGGAAAAAGACTGATGGATCCAAAGTTCTGTGAGCATCCGAAGACTGGATGGAGACTGCGAGATCTAAGTCTCAGTAACTGGAAGGTTGTCAGACGTGGGACGTCATTCCTCCCCGCAGGACACTTTCCCAAGGGAGCGTAGGAGGCTTGGTTTCTCTGCACAATGTGACCACAGGTGACACACTTCCCACACATATGCCTAATTTGTCCTGCAACATCAGTAAACAAAGTGTATTTTTAAAATACCTGAACCTTATTCCCTTAGGAGTCACTTTTTCAAATTTACTTTAACCTTTTTGAGAAAAGAAAATAAACCTTGATAAAATGCCTGTTTGCTTGCCTTGTGATAACTTACAGAACACGAGTCATCAACATGAACACTTCATCGTCACTTACAGAGAAGCTCTGTGCATTAGGCTTTCTACCCTTCACTAGGTGAGGGCTGTCCAACACACATGCACGCACTCACACCACTCACACTCACACACACTCTCACACACACACTCACACACACACACACACAC
>PVJL010018007.1:0-16987 GCA_004026885.1 Lyroderma lyra
AAAAAAAGTTATGCGTGTGACAGTGTATGCATTTTCGAATATGAGAGACAGTTTTCATGTGTGAACACTGTTAAATTCTTTGCATGTATGTCTTCAAATTTCTGTTCTGAGTCCCCAACAGATAACAGGACGAGAACATTTTCACATATAAATGAAATCCAGACTCTAGAGAAAACCCCACCCACAATAGGACAACCTCTGTTACCCATCGAAGTGAGCGTAATGTCAGCATGAGAAAGAAGTGTGTCATGGGTACTATATCTTCAGGGATTAAATTCTATCTGATAGAACTCACTTCTGTGAGTGTCTCTGGTAATTGGGGTAAGAGGCTGACAGGTGAGGATACCCTTATTTACAGTGACAACTTAGTCCCCAGGTGTCCAGTTTAAGTTGAGTTTCATGAGTCAGCTCAGCATTGAAGAAGTCTTCAGGAAAGAACCTTCAGGATACAGGGTGCACAAGAACCAGCAGTGCACACTTAAAACTTTTCTTACCCAGCACAGCATTGACTCCAGAGACATATCACAAAATCAGTTATCCCTACAGCTCAGCTTCATGACCACCAAAAACAAGAAGTATTACTGTTATATACACAGTGACGGAGGCCATACCAGCCCAGACAATGAATTTTCCCTTAAGGGTGCAAAGGTGTGGCTGGGCTGCAGTGGGTGCTCAGGACCACAGATCACATGGGCTAGTCTGGAAAGCAGGTACAGAAAGAGACTGAGAGGACATTTTTTTACATTACCCTGGCATTTCCTTTCTTTACCCAGGAAACATCTTCTCATAGAACTTTCTTCCTACACTTGTGTTTGTGTTACTGTATCTGGGTGAGGGGGGTATTTTTTTGTTCCCTGACCAAGAATCGAGCCAAGGCTGCAGCAAGGACAGCGCCAGCACTGAAGCCTTAAGCCACTACACCATCACGGAACTCTCCTGGGTGATTGTTTTTTTTTAATATGTGCATCTTTGTATGTGCATGTGTGCATTTCCTCATGTGAAAATTTTTATTTTTAGTTTGCTGATGTAACTAGAGTCTGATTTACCTAGTACATCCTTTATAGTGTGTCAGTGGGTGTGCTGTATACATTGGTGTATGTGTATTAGTTATATGTATTTCTGAGTTCTGTGGTACTATTAGTACTGCCATGATGTTTATAAAGAGGCAGATCTTAATGTTCCCTTACAAAATTTCATAATTTTTTAAGGAAAGTCTCAGATGCAAAAAAACTATGCCCTATAATAGTAAATTTTAAGTGTATGTGATTTTTCTTCATCTTTTTGAAATATTCACTGATAATTCTAAAAACCACAGATTTACTGCTGGTTGATTTGTCTCTGTGCACAGCTCTACATGCATCTCCCAAGTCGACAAGGAGCCCACCTGAGTTTTTACCTTCCATAAACCCTCTTCCTGCCCTGGATGTAGGGGAGCAATTTGACCCTCCATCTGCTGAAAGGACTGATCAAGCTCAGAGATGGTGAACTGTCATCTCTGAGTCCACATGAGGTCCCAGAAAGAGCTGTCAGCTCAGTTCTTCAAAGATGTCCTTACATGTGCCCTAAGAAGGGGCTTCTGTGACCTGACAGAAATAATCCAACACAACAGTGGAGACATTTAACAGGAAGTGCTTGGATGTGAATCACAATACTTCTTCCAGATTTTTTCCTGGATCCACAGTTTTTAAGTTTTCTTGGTGTGAGATTTTATATTGAAAGCATGGTGGAATCTCAGGATCAACCCATGAGGACCACCTGACTTCCTGAGACCTGATGTTTAACAATCAACATCCATGATCATGATGGTTGGAGAAGGTGTGTGTTTTCTACCAAAGCTCTTATAGAAAGAAACATGATGTTTTGACAACTTTAAATAAATTTTCAGGTTTAACTCTTCAATACATGAGAAAGCATGCCTTAGAGCAAGTGTGTCTACTTCCAGAGATAGTGATCAGTTTTTGTGCTGTTCTTGTATTACTTACTTAGGATATACACACACTGTATCTCATACATGCTCATTCACACGTTTTAAACTGCATTCACACAAAAGCAGTAATACAAAAATGTGTTCCAAATGCAAAAGATTTGCTCTAAAATGTTTCAGGATTTATTCTTAATATTAATATACAATCTATAAAATTATCAGACTGTACTTTTAAAAATTGCTACATGTATTTTATAGATGACTTTTTACTAGAATTTTTTTATTTTATCCACTACAGTAACAATTATGATATATAAAAT
Organism: Lyroderma lyra; assembly: GCA_004026885.1. NCBI lineage: Eukaryota > Metazoa > Chordata > Mammalia > Chiroptera > Megadermatidae > Lyroderma > Lyroderma lyra. The sequence continues at coordinate 2,245 of PVJL010018007.1, forward strand.
TATGTCTCTTTAGCTTGCAAAATGATTATATCAGTTAATATCTATCATCTCATATTGTTACAAAAAAGAATAGAAAAAAGTGTGTTTTATTCTTGCCTTGACTATTAGCATCTACTCTCTTCACAATGTTTAAATATACAATACAACAGTGATAACAATAGTAATCATGTTGTCCATTACATCTCCAGTCCTTACTTATATCATAACTGGATGTTTGTACTTTTTGATTGACATCATCCAATTGTTTCACTGCCCAACTCCCACATCTGGTAAAGACAAATAGATCTCTTTTTCTGTGATGTTCTTAGATTTCCCATACACATATAAGTGAGACGATACAGTATTTGCCTTTCTCTTTCTTAGTTACTTAGCTTACCTTGATGTTCTCAAGCTGAATTTTTGTTGTTGCAAATGGCAAGGTTTTCTTCATTTTATATTTGATTAGTATCCCATTATGTATACTTTATTCATTCGTCTGTTCATGGACACTGATGCTCTTTTCATCTCTTAATTATGGTACATAATGCTTCAGTAACCAAGAGATTGCAGATAATTTGTGATTTATTCATTTTTTTCTTTAGATGCATACCAAGAGGTGAGATTGCTGAATAATATGGTAGTCTATTTATAATTTTTTGAAAAGCTTCCCCACTGTTTTCCATCATGGAAGCATCAATTTAATTTTCACCAAGTGTGAAAAAATATTTTTTTTTCTGCACACCCACCTATTATTTCTTATCCCTATTTGATTGGTAGACATTTTTCCATTTGTTTTCTTGTTGTATTTTTTGGTTATAGCTGTTGAGATACAAAAAAATATTTTTATACTCTAGATACTAACTCACTATCAGATGTATAATTTGTAAATATTTTCTTCTGTTCCAATAGTTGCTTTTTTACTTTGTTGATAGTGTCTTTGTAATGCACATAATTTTGAGTTTTATGTGTCCTAATTTGTCTACTCTTTGGGGGGTTTTGCCTGTGTTTTCTATATCATAGTGAATAAATTATTGCCAAACAGAATTTCTTGAAGATGTTTTTCATGTTTTCTTTTTAAGGATTTATACTTTTATGTCCTACACTCGGGTTTTTAATCTAATATAGTCTAATTTTTCCATATGTTGTATAATATGGTTTACTTATATTCTTTTCCAAGAGGGTATTCAGTGATTCTCAACACAATTCAATGAAAATACTACTGTTTCCCCACCCAGATGCCAATTAATGCAATAAAATTATGACAAAATTCAACATGTTTTTCTGTTAAAAAATTACTCAACACACTAAAAATATAAAACTTTTATGTATGACAATCCCAGAGTACTTTATATTCAAATGTAAAATAATAAAAGCTTATTATCAAAGATCAAAAGTAAGACAAAAGAGCCCACATTCACCAAATTGAGCTTAGATACAACCAGGATCATTTTTATTTTCTAAAACATTAAATGGAAATCATCCAAATTAAGAAACAAAATAAAATAATTATTGTTCATATGTGACATTATCTTATATGTGAAATACATTTTATTTCACTAATTAAATGGAGTTTTACTTTGGCATTAATTTTGATGTGTGTGTGTGTGTGTGTTTATTTGTTTAACATTGTTGCATTTGAGTTTACATTTCCAGGAAATAATAGCAATTAAAATGCATATCTGCATAAACAGTTTATGCATGGGTCTCTGCATATGTGTGTGAGTGTGTGTGTTTATGTGTATGATTGTGGGTCAGGACCATATTTAAAAAGTAATAATATTTTGATTTGTAACTATTATCATTTCAACTTTTGATTCTATCACCTTTTTTTCTGAGAAACTAACTTTTTCATGTAATTAAATTTATATGACATCATTCATTGAAAGTAAATTCTGCTTTATAAATATAATGTGTATAAAAATGGAAACCTATATACTCTTTCCAGGATTCTTTAACAAAGATTGAGTCAAGGATACAGGGGACTTAGTTGTAGCTTGGTGGTTCTTGGAGAGTTCAATGAAGTATGAGGGGTCAAGAAATTTATCAATAGAAGGGTTATCAGAGAGCTGAGAGTTGTAGTAGACACAGTCTGATTATATGATTTATTACAAGTATATGTGCCAATTTTCAGCCTACTGACATCTGCATTCTTTCAGATATTGCCAAAGAAGCACATCAAATATGAAGAAAACACCAAGTATGGATAACATTGAAATTCATGCCATAATTAAGTTTCTCACAAAAAAAGGAAAACACATCAAACCATTTTGGAAGAGGTGTTACCAGTTTACTGGGGCCAGTGCCCTGGAAAACCCATGGTTTACAAATGGCATAACCTTTTCAAGCAAGGCAGAGAGTTGATTGAAGACAACCTCCATTCAGAATGTTCTGTTGAGGCCACTTCCTCAGGCATTGTCAAAAAGGTTGAAAATTTGTAGTGGAAGATACCAGACTGAATAAATGCAACCTGAAGGAATGGTTGCAGTTTCACTTACAACCATTCTGAATATTCTCCATCAGCATCTATGATGTCAAAATGAAGTGCAAGTTGGGTACTGAGGATTCTCATGCCACTTCTAAAACAACAGCATTTCAGGTGTTAACAATAGTTTTTGTACCTCTGCAGAGAAAGCAAAGATGAAGTTTTAAACTTCATCTGAGTCTGAGTCCATGCAGTAGCATGAAAAGAGCATGCCAGTCCCTAATAAGTTCAAGGTTTCACAATCACATGGAAAAATTGTGGCTAATGTTTTTTGAAATATGGAAGGTATCCTGCTGATTGGTTCCAAAAAAAGATGTCACAGTAACTACTTACTACTATTCCACTCTGTAACAGTTTTAAAAACCTGTGAAATAAAAAGGCTGAGGAAAATGTACCCAAGTGGTACTGCTTTTACACAGCAACACGCTTGTGCACAAGAAGAATGCTTTGTTGGCTACTCTTCATGACTGTAGAATCCAAACGTTAAATCACATTCTCTACAGTCCAGCCCTGCCTCAGTCTGATTATTATTTATTTTGAAATATGAAAAAATAGTTTTGAAAGAAACAATTTACAGATGATAAAATGATTAAAACTTTAATTTGAAAGCAAAATCATTACATTTTTATTTTGAGAGTATAAATAAACTTATTGAAAGATATGAAAAGTATATTAGAGTTTAAGGTAAATATATTGAAATAGAAATATAATAAATAGTTGTTTTTGCCTTTCTTCTTTTTTATTTTATTAATTTCTTGACCAACACTTGTTAAGTCTAAGGTTATCACCTCTGATGTTTAATGGTATTTTCAACTTTTTTGCAGACTTTCTTCAGTCTCTTTTCTTACTCTGAGAGCACTGTACATGATCAATATTTTAATAACACTGTCGCTCAAGCACGTTTCTTGCTCTTGGCACTTGAAAATTGTAGCAATAGACCTCAGAAAAACCATATTTCTTACAACATGACAGAACTGTGGGTTCCCAAAAAACAGGATAGAAAATTATCATAGTTTATCAAAAATCATGGATCTCAGAATGGCCAGCAGGGAAAATATATGGAGCACTTGAATGCTCTAGATAAGTTCAAGGTTACAGGAGAGACGGGAAAGGCCAACGTGATGTTTCTATGTCTCACAGGGCTGACTGGGACCAATGACAAGTCCTATGTCTTGACTATTGCTGTGAGAATACACACACAGTCAAAACACTACCATAAATACACACTTATTTATGCAGTAAATGCAGGTGATTTATCCACTGACCTTGGTTTTCTAATTATGGGGATATTGGCACACGAGGTGACAGCCTCCTGCTCTCCTCCAGGCCCAAACCACTTCCTCTAGAGGCAGGAGCAGTACAGTTTGCCTAATTTTCTACTCCTACTGCTTTAGGAGAAGACCCACAGAGAGAAGGTATCTATGGGATCCTCTGTGCAGAAAACCTATTGAAAAAAAGGTTGTCACAGCCTTGACTCCATCCACACACAGAGCACTTCTAGGATCTTTGTGTCCTGACAGCCAGTTCTTAGTGGAATGTCCCTATAAAGAGCGGATGTGGATCCCACAGCTCATGGCTCACTGGTCCTGCAGCGCACACTCACTCCCCTACAGTAGAGACCTGTGTCACCCACAGGGGTCAAGACCATGTGACAGCATGTGGGGCTCATTCTCCTTCATGGCTTCAAAGGATGAGCACTGGGTCTGGGCCAGTCACTCCTGTACCCTACCATGGACATGCTGTGTTCTGCTCTCCTGCTACTGACCATCTTTATTTGTGAGTGCTTCAATCATTAATGTCCTCAGAAATGAGAGGACCCCTGTTTTTTGCTTGTTGGTTTTTTGTTTTTATTTTGTTTTGTTTTACTGAAGTGGTTTAATTTTCCTTGTGCTTTCTGTCTCAGGTCACTCTACAAGAGTCTGGTTGTGGGCTGTTGAAACCCACCCAGCCTCTTCTCTCACCTGCTCCTTCTCGGGGTTCTCACTGAGCACTACTGGTATGGGAATTGGCTGGATCTATCAGCCCCCGGGGAAGACAATGCAGTGCTTACAATCATTTGGTGGAATGATGGTAAGTAGTAGAGCCCATCCCTGAAGAGCTGGCACACAATCTCCAAGGACACCTCCCAAAGTTAAGTGGTCCTAACAATGACAAGCATGGACCCATAAGACACAGTTAAGTATTACTATGCACACATGACACAGAGACACAGCCCAGGGGGTTCCTGTACAAAAACACAAGCTGCATCTCAGCTGAGCCCTCTATGAGTGCAGAAAAAGAAAGTGTGGGCAGATGGCATTTCCTGTGGGGTTCTGAGGTTTCTGTCACCCACAGCCTCAGAGCCCCATTATTTTTTCTTTTTTGATATTGGAAGTCCCGTATCCCTGTTGCTGGTGCATACAGGTCAGATGATGAACTCTTTTGTATAAATTTTCTACATGACAAGTCCAGCTACATAGTATAAAAATATCACCCACATGATGTTGCTTTCTATGGGGTGCTATTTCCCCCAGTGACAAAACACAAACAAACACAAAGGTAACTTATATTAAGATGTTATATTTCAAGTTAAAGAAAGATTACCAGTTAAGAAAGCTAAGCAAATCCCAGAAAAAAATACATATATGTATATATGTGTGTATATATATATGTATAAGTATATATATGTGTGTGTGTATACATGTATATATATATACATATATATATATATGTGTGTGTGTGTGTGTGTGTGTGTGTGTGTGTGTGTGTGTGTATATATATATATATATATGTATGAGGTTTTCTGCCATGAACAACAATAACAAAAATAGAGTCTAAGGTACAGAAATAAAATAATTTATGAAATGATGACACATCAACTGTGCTGTCATCATAGAATGTCTTAAAGTGGCTATGTGCAGATAAATATTTTCAGGTTTCACATAGAGGTTGTTATTGATAAATCTTGCTCCAGAACATGATTTTGTGACCAGAGAGTGATAAATGCCCACAGTAGTAATATACCAACACTTGAAAAGAGAAATGCCTACTTTTGACTACAGAAACAAATATATTAAATATGATGAGCAATCTGAGAGAAAAGATACAAAAAACATCACTTAAACAACCTCAAATTAAGGTTTAATCAAGAAATCAAAAACAATTTTTTTTGGTTTTTTTTTTCCAGTTTAATTCATTTTTATTGTTAGACTTATTGGGGTGACATCTGTTAGCAAGGATTACATAGGTTTCAGGCATACAATTCTACAGTGCATTGTCAACTTCATGTATAATAAGTTCACCACCTAATGTGACTTCTCTTTCCATCACCTTATATTTAGTTTTCCCCCTCCTCTCCAACCCCCTCCCCTTTCTCCCCTCCTTAACCCACTCGTCCCCAAATAAACATTAAACTATTGATTGTGTCCATGGGTTATTTGTCTGTTCATTTCTTTTTTTCTTTGCTTTCAGTTTTATATTCCACATATGAGTGAAGTCATACAGTTCTTTGTTTTTTCTGTCTGGTTTATTTCACTAAGCATGATGATCTCCAGGTCCACCCATTTTGTTGTAAATGGCAATATTTCATCTTTTCTTATAGCTGAGTAGTATTCCATTGTGTATATGTACCACGGCTTCTTTATCCAGTCATCTGTCACAGGGCACTTTGGTTGTTTCCATGTTTTGGCCACTGTGAACAGCGCTGCAATGAACATTGGGGTACATAAGTCTTTGCGGACAAAGGTTTTCAAATCTTTTGAATAGATCCTAAGATGGGGGATTGCTGGGTCAAATGGTACCTCCATTCTCAATTTTCTGAGGAACCTCCACACTGCCTTCCACAGTGGTTGTACCAGTTTGCACTCCCACCAGCAGTGGACCAGAGTTCCTTTTTCTCCACATCCTCTCCAGCACTTGTTATTCCTTGTCTTGTTGATAATAGCCATTTTGAGAGGTGTGAGGTGGTATCTTATTGTGGTTCTGATTTGCATTTCCCTGATAGCTAGTGAGGATGAGCACGTTTTCATATGTCTGCTGGCCATTTGTATTTCTTCGTGGGAGAAGTGTCTGTTTAGTTCTTCTGCCCACTTTTCAATTGGATTGTTTGTTTTTTTGTTGTTAAGTCTTATTAGTTCTTTATATATTTTAGATATTAGACCCTTATCTGATACGTTATTTGCAAATATTTTCTGTATAGAAGGAAAGTATCTCAACATAACAAAGTCCATACATGACAGACCCTCAACTAACATATACTGAATGGGGAAAAGCTGAAACCTATTCCCCTAAAATCAGAAACAAGACAGGGATGCCCCCTGTCACCACTGTTATTTAATATAGTACTGGAAGTTCTAGCCACAGCAATCGGGCAAGAGAAAGGAATCAAAGGTATCCAAATTGGGAAAGAAGAGGTCAAATAGTCACTATTTGCGGATGACATGATCTTTTATATAAAAAATTCCAAAGATTCCACCAGGAAATTATTAGAAACAATTAACAAATATTGTAAAGTTGCGGGATACAAAATCAATGTTCAAAAATCAACAGCATTCCTTTATGCAAACAATGAATCCACAGCAAAAGAAATGAGGGAGTCAATTCCTTTTGCTATCACAACAAAAATAATGAAATACCTGGGATTAGCTTAACAAAGAACGTGACAGACTTATACAGAGAGAACTAAAAGACACTTTTGAAAGAAATTGAAACAGACTTTAAGAGGTGTAAAAATATCCCCTGCTCATGGATAGGAAGACTTAACATTGTTAAAATGGCCATTGTGCCCAAAGCGATCCACAGATTTAATGCAATACCCATCAAAATTCCACAATCATACTTTCATGAAATAGATAAAAGAATTATTAAATTTATATGGAACCATAAAATACCTTGAATTGCCAAAGCAATACTACATAAAAAGAATAATGCTGGTGGCATTACACTTCCTGACTTCTATTTATATTACAAAGCATCAATAGTCATAACAGCTTGGTACTGGCAGAAGAACAGAAATAGAGACCAATGGAATAGAACTGAAAACCCAGAAATAAACCCACAAATATATTGACAGATAATTTTTGATAAAGAAGCAAAAAACATACAATGGGGAAAAGACAGCCTCTTTAGTAGGTGGTGCTGGGAAAACTGGAAAAACATATGCAAAAGAATGAACCTGAGCTGTGAAATACAAAAATTAACTCAAAATGGATTAAAGACCTTCATATAAGACCTGCAACAATAAACTGTATAGAAGAAGACATTGGTACTAAACTTATAGACCTAGGACTCAAGGAAGACTTCATGAACCTGTCCTCAAAGGCAAGGGAAGTAAAAGTAAAAATAAATGAATGAGACTAGATCAAACTCAAAAGCTTCTGCACAGCAAAAGAAACCATCAACAAGGCAAAGAGACAACAAATCAAAATTGATTACAATTTACAATAACTATAGCAAGAAAAAATAATCAGAATCAATGAATTAATAAAAACCAAATAAAGAGACTTAAAAAATATAAATTAGTGAATATGTCAGCACTTTCGGAGACCAACAAATAATTTTGTATAAATTGCAAATCATGAAATTATTTATAGGAAACTAATAATCATGTCAATTATGTTAAGGTTGAAACAGAAGGATACATTAATGAAAATAAAATTATAAATCACACTGTACAAAATTTAAAACTTATTGTGACTAAATGACTATCCAAATAATAAGATAATCCACAATAAAACACCCAATGAGTGTATCTGGAATATATTAAGAACCTCAAAACCGAAAAGAAACAGAAAACAAGTATCGCTCATACAACAAGCAAAAACTTGTACAGGCCTCTCATCTCAGAGACACACAGATGCAAATGGAGCTAGAATAAGACACTCACAACCATTGGTCACTAGGGACTTTCAAATCAAGACCATGATGAAAACCTTGTATTCTCATCACAGTGTATCAGGTGGAAGAGAAATACATACTTTATTTTGTTTAAGCGTTCTTTTTCATCTTGCCCATTACAGCTGACAGCTCTACTTAATGCACATTGAATGTTCTCTCACTTTCCACAAGGCCCTAAGGCATGGATCACTTCCCAGACAAAAGCAAGAAAATTAAAGCTGCTGTGAATGAACAGTCTCCACCATCATGGTCTGATAGTGGTTGTGACAGCAACTGTCTCCTCATTTTATCTTTATCTTTGGTTCTCTTCCATAAGCAAGCAAGACCACAGTGTAGCTGTCTCACCTATACTGATTCCATCCATGCCTTTAATGTCTTTCACTACAACCTTAGGCCTTGAACCCTGCATGATCTGCTGGAAGTAAAATGTCTAAGTGGAATCATAAAATACTTTTTTTTTTCTGTGACTGCTTTAGTTCACTGAGAACAATGTTTTCTACTTTCATCCATGTTGTAGTTCATGGAAGGCTTTTCTGTCAAGGCTGAGTGATATTCCATTTTAACACACTTTTATCCATTCATCTATTGATAAAGTGTTAGGGTTTAACTATACTGAAGAATGCTACACAGAACAGTAGAGTGCAAATATCTGTCCACAATTTTGATTTTATAATGTGATGAGTGGTTAACAGATAAAGTGCTTAAACATATAAAAATTTTCTTTTGTTCTTGAAGGAATGAGCATGCTGTTTTCTATAGTGGCTGCATGATTTTAGCTTCCCATCAAGTGTGTTCATAATTACTTTTCTCCAAAATTCACTATTAGCATGTATACTTTTGTTTTGCTTTTGTTTTTGCTTTATAACTGCCATCCTAACCAGTGTGATCTGATTTCTTATTGTGGTTTTAATTTGTAGTTATTCATGATTGATGGTGTTGGACAGCTGTGTCTGCTACTTATGAGGATTTTGTCAGCTTTGTTCATTTCTTTTTGTATGTTGAGATGTCTCCTCTCTTTTTAAAATAAACTTTTATAATTGTAATAATCAAACTTACTGAGGACCAGAAAATAGGATTATTTTAACTTATACAATCATAACATTAGCTATAAATTTAGAAATACAATGACCTTCATTCCTTGAGAAATAAATTACAATTAAAAGAGGTCATTGCTACTGAACTCAGGTATTTTGAATTTAATTCATTTAACTAATCATATTACTATTTTGTTTTATTTATACTTTTCTCTTAATGTCTAAGTAAAGAGATCCTGTGAAAGTGGTCTCTTGTGGTTGTTGAAAACCCACAGCCACATTACCTGCCCATGACTCTCTAACTTTTCAGACTCCTCTATTCCCAGTTACAGAAAAGCATCTTCTCAACACTTCTGTCTTCTTGGTCTCCTTGAAGGTCAGGAAACAATAGATATGCAAGGGTGAAGACATCAACATCAGCATGTATATTGAGGCCTCTGTAACAAGACAATCAGCTTGTGGTCGCTTTCTCAGCTATATATTTGTCCCCAGACATTCATGACCATCTACCCATGAAGATGAGAACACTCACCACTCACTCCAGTCTAGCTGTCAATATAGCTTAACATCTGCTGGCTCAGGAAGGCAAACATTGAAGGTGATTAGAGGTGAGATCACGTTTATTTTCCTTCAAAATCTCATGATGAAAATATAGTGAAAATTTTCCAAATAGAGTGACTTGATGTGAAGATGCTTCAAATCAATGTGGGAAGACAATGTAGTCTCACAGGATTCACAACTCCTTTAAAATAGAAGTTGGATTTGATTCAGTAATAATGAAATATTGTAGCTTCTGATAGAGCGATGGCCCTTAAGTGACAGAGAGATGAAGCATAAAGTTATTTTAGCTTTACATTTGGAGAAGCATGGCATATAAACATTTCTTTCATTATAATGGGACTAAAAATGTATATTTGAACTTGTCCATTAGTATGTTTATACACCAGTAGGTTTAGTTATCAGTCACTCAATTTGTGTTTGCACTTGTCCAGATGTCATTAAAATTAAACATTTTCAAATGAAACCTCATGGGTTTACTAAGAGTTAAGTATGTTATTTTCTCCACTATAAAATTACATCCCCACACTACTTATGGGTCCCTGGTCCGTTCCAGGATGGTGGCTTTTTTCTTGCCTGCTAGTCTTTTGCATAAGAAGCTCACCTAACTGTACATTACCACAGTTTCTTCAAGTGTGTCCCTGGGAATGACCCAGTTAGAAGACAAATTTTTGAATCTCTTCCCATTTCTGTTCCTTGTTCAAACAAATGACTGTAAAATCAAACAATAGCTGCATCCCCCTGTACTGTGCAGTGTTTAATGGTCAAATATTAATCATTAAATGTACTACAAGTAAAATAATGGGCAATTGGTAAGAAGTTACTTGTAGACAGAGAGACAATAACATGTAATCTCAGTAACTTATAAAAACACAACTGCATGAACTTTGTTTCTCTATCCATTCTTACATAAATACTGCAATGCAGACAATCACACATTTTCTCATTAAAGGAAGGAGGTTCTGACAACCTCACTAGGCATGCACAACTCTCCCATGGAGTTGGTTCAGAAAGCAGAGTTGCCCAGTGGTGAGGAGTATGGGGACAAATACTAGAGCTTACACCAGATATGGCCCCTTAAACACATTACACTTTTGGGCACTGTTCTCTTTTTAGGTTCACAAATTCAGAACTTTCTATATTATAAGAACACATATGGGGGTGGGAGAGGAGTTGGGGGGAAGCTAAATATAAGGTGATGGAAAGAGAAGTCACATTAGGCGGTGAACTTATTGTACATCAAGTTGACAATGCACTGTAGAATTGTATGCCTGAAAACTATGTAATCCTTGCTAACAGATGTCACCCCAATAAATAAATAAAATAATAAAATAACAACAACAACAACAAAATCTGTGGGAGCTAAGACACAAAACTTCTTGCAGGGAGACAGTGGGAATAAATTTTATTAGGCATTCTCAATTCCACCTTGAGTTCAGGACCATCAAGAGATACACAGAACCATAAACATGATTATAGGACTCTCCAGGGAGCACTCAAAATAAACAGAAGGCACTAAGAAACCACCAGAGGGGCCCTAAGGATCCACCATGGGAAACACATGACTGACCAGGGAAGGCTCAGGAACTCCCTCGAGGCGATCAAAATAACCACATGATGTTTAGGACTTAACAAGTGGCACTCAAGAAAATTAGGGGGCTCCCAGGTATACCAGCAGTTGATTAGTAAGCACCACATCTTAGCGCCCTGGACACACTTGGGGTTACTCAAAACCAGCAGGGTCACTCAAGACCACCAGCGGCACTCCAGAAATACCAAGAAGCACACATAACCCATTAACTTTGTGTTTCAGCCCCAAGAGCACGTGTAAATAGAGGTTCAGGGCTTGTTTTCTGTGTGATAACTTGTGATCTGGGATTCTTCTCTAGAAAGCAATTCTCCCAGGGAATCTTTGTACTTTTATTATTTTCTGCTTACCTCTGACATTTCTGCATACAAAATATTGATTCTTGTTTGTTTATTTGTTATTGATAATGAGGAACACATTTCTCACCTGCACAAAATGTAGTGTATCACTTATAAAGGTAAATGTAACTTTGCCAGTTTTTTTCAGGATCAGAGTCCTGAGAAACCTTAGAGGACATGCCTGAATCCTTCTCAGTCAAAATCAGAGCAGTAAAGCTTGTGAGATTTTTTATTAATATTTTTGAATCATTTCATACTTGAGATGCAGCCTGGATGTACAAAACTCATTGGATCTGACTCTCATCTTCCCCCCAAAATTTTCAAATGTCTTAGCACTGATCCAGTGTTATTTTGCTTTAATTCATTTTATTCTTTTTAGTTTTTCTTTTTTCTTATTTCACTTTGTTTTGCATGATTTTGTCCCTAAAAATAGAGGGTGGGTTTATCTGTTGTCTAAATCTCCTGGCCCAAGATCTTTATCAGAAGGTCAGGTGTTACACCCCCAGTCACTTGAGAAACCCTGGGACTTCCCTTCTCGTCGCACACCACTACCCTGCTATGTGCTGTGTGAACACATTGGGTAAGGCAAATGACCCTTTGTAACCAAGAGGATAAGCTTATTTGGTGAAAATAGAATGAGATGTGAAACTGAACATGGGCTATTCAAACTGTCAGAGTCATCTTCACCTCTGCTTTTATGGAGACCTCCATATCTGACCCTCAGATATGCTGTGAGCTGTGGGTAGTTTCAATTGTGAGTACAGGCTGGGTAGGTTCACTGTCTCCTGGGACTGCCACAAGAAAGCCAGGCTGGAAGTCACAGGAAGAGTGAAAGTTGCTGTCCACCATGGAATTACATCCTGTTCTGTTCTTCTTGAATCAGCCTTGTCCAGGTAGTTTAGGATACATTTCTGATGGCAGATTTTAATAAAAATCATAACATGTCTTTACAACAACTAGATTAGTGCTGACTGAATAACTGAAGACTATAAACAAGCAATATTTCAACATGAAACTGACCCTGACATTTTTTATATTTTTCAATAGAAACAAGTTCATATTATTGATACTTTTTCAATACTATTGTTAGGCTAGGCCTTCAGCAAAGTTGCACCAAGGCTGAAATACTTATGTTTCAACATTTTATTTTATTTTATTTACTTTTTTAGATAAACACATAACGTTGTGAGAGAAAATTCTGTGAAGTTTAGATGAGGTAAGAGAAGCTTTGAATTCCCAAGGCAAGTCTGACTTTGAGTGAACAGAGAAGGTAAGTTTGGGTGACCATTTCTACATGACCCTGCTGTGGAAAGAAGGTACAGCAAGGCATCTGGGACAGGACACCTAGGAACAAGAAGAATCAGGCCCCATCAGTCCAGTGCAGTTACAGCCATCCCATAAATGGTGAATGACATCTGAGTTACTCACTACGGAGAGCAGTCACCAGGCACAGGAGAAGACTCAGCAGGCTCATCTTCTTCTATAACACAGCCTTGTCTTCCCCAGAGAACTCAGCCTTACGTGCGGAAAGAGCTGAAAGCTCCACCACCCAAGACAAGTTTTTACCCTGGAGCTAGAAAAGATATTTTCATGTGGGCCAGCCTTTTTTTTTATAAGTAGAGAGTGATGGCCGCAGACACTTCCTTGTGCTTCTCAGCCTCCTCTGGGCATTTTTTCTCTTAAACTGCAAATTTGGAATGGAAAGCACTTGATTTATGAGATACAGTGGAAGCAGGTTAAATGACAGATTTGCCTTTCTGAGTATAAAAGTAAATGCTGGACTAGATGAATAAGAGTTGTCATTGATCTCATAGAACTTCCAAACAACTATTACAATATTTTTAACATTTTGTCCAAATACCATTTACCTCCAAAGAGATCAGTTAAATAAATTCAAAATTGTTAAATTTTATAATCATCATTTTGTATCAAAATAGCATAGTGATGTCAACTTTGTTGTGAAGTAATTGCAAAATACTGTCCTCCCAAAGAGCTTATTTATTTAAATTGAAGCATGAATGACTTTACTTTTATCTGAATAACCTCCTCTAGGGCACAGGTAGCTAGGATACTTATGATTCTTGATGTTGAAATTTTTATAACTGTGTCTATATGTAAATACTCTCTGTGCAAATGCTTCATGTCCCAAAGCATATTGCAGAGAACTCAAACTAATTCTATCAGAACAATCACACTTTTGCATGGAGAAAATTACAAACAAAACAGTGTGACTCTGGAAGTATGTTATTAAGCACCTTCCAAATAGAGAAAATTTTACCCATTTATTAAGTAACCTGTTTTTTTCAGAATGTGGTATTATCTGGCAAATCAGAACTCAAAGTAAGAGAAATAGATAGGTTTCTGAGCATAGATCTGCTTCTAGAACAGTGCATTTTGATCTTGACAGGAATTCTCTCCTGTCTCCACATCTGGACTTACCCTGTACTCAGAGATTTCTGGGATCCTGCATAATATGTAAAGTTCTTGACATATCTTGGAAACAATATTTTACTACATATATTATTTGATTTGAAAATATACAATCCAGTGTATACTTGTCTATTTTTTACAGTATCATTAGCAAAGAAAAGTTTATATTTTTAAATTAAGTCTTATTAATCAATGTGTTTTTTTTTTCATGGGACTTGTTCTTGAAGTTGTATGTGAAAATTTTCCAGCAAGACCATTGTTACTGAGAATGCACTCTTTTCTGTTCTGAAAGTTAAATTGTGATATTTTATATTTGATATTTAGGCAATATTTCTAATGGAGCTAATTTTTCAGTAAGTTTTCAGATGTACCTTGAATTTTGTTTTATACTTATTAATTTTTGTGCATGAATAAACAATTATTATAATACTACCATTAGATGAATGTTTGTGCCCCTCCC
>PVJL010018008.1:0-16754 GCA_004026885.1 Lyroderma lyra
GCACCCCCCGCCCCCCCATCCCAGCCCTCCCGGCACCGCCCCCGTCCCAGCTGGGGTTCTCCATTCTCCGTTCTCCAAGGCTCCGGGTGGGGACCGCCACAGGGTGCGGGGAGCAGCATGTCGCCCCCACGAAGGATGGAGAAGGGGCCGCTGAGCCCGAGGGGACGCAGAGCTGGGCCGTGGGCCCCGGGCCCGGGCGGGCACGGGCAGCAGCAGAAGCCCCAGAGAGAGAGGCGCTGCTGGGGGCGGGGCGGGGTGCGGTGGAGGCCGGCGGACTGGATGGAAGGAACGTTCCAGACTGGGGCAGACGGCTTCTGTTTCCTCAGGCACCGCCCTTGCTCCGGAACTCACGCACAGGCACCGGGAGGGGTCCCAGCGCCCTGATCCGTGTCCCTCAAGGCCAATGCCAGCCCCAGGGAGGCCACTACGGCTGGTCACCGGCCTCCTGGGGAGCAGCCCGCGGCCCCCCGACACCTTCCGACACAGCAGAGTCTGGCTCAGCCCCCGACCCGCAGGACCCCACGGGCGGGCCCGGCATGCGGCCGCGCAGGGACATGGGGGCAGTGCCCGCCCTTCGGCCACGGCTGGGGGCCGAGCGGCTCCCGGGACGAGCCGATCGCTTCCGCGTGGCGTGAAACGGGCCGTTCGCCGTCCACTACTGAAGGCCAGTCCCTTTTCGGGCGGGGGTCAGGCAGGGACGCGGGCGCCCCAGGGCTTCCCAGCGGGGACCTCGGCGGGCGGGCGGCGGCTCCCCAGCGCCCTCTGCAGGGCCGTTTGCCCGAGCGCGCTACCGGCTCCGTGACCGTGACGGTGACCGTGACTGTGACCGGGGAGGACCCGAACCTCTCCGTGACTGATTGCCACGCGACGCCCTCTAATGGGACCGGATTGATGGCGTCCGGGACGCGTGTTCCTTGGATTGCGTCCAGCTCCCGGGGCCTTGGCCGAGGCGCTATTAGCGCCAGTGTTGCAGGCTGAGCCCCAGAAGCAATCGCCTCTTAAATGGCCCCGGGGACAGAAGCCGCCCGCCAGAGCTCCGCGGGCAACACGCTCAGCCAGCCAGCTCCCTCCACCCACCAAGCGCCTTCTGGAACATTCCGCCATGCGGAAAGGCTGCTCTCCGAGCACCTGTGGGAGCCCCAGGGTCTCGCTCCCTGTGGGCAGCAGCCCTGGAGCGGACACTGTGCAGGGGGCAGCCTTCCGAGCACCAGCCCAGCCCTGTGCCCCCTCCGCCTGTCCCCTCCGCTGTCCTTTCCTACGAGCGTGTTCACACCGCACACTCGGCTTGGTGCCGGCCGGCGGGGCCCACCTCCTCCCGGCCGAGCTCCAGCAGCAGAAAGACGCGGCCGCTAGGAGCACAGGTGACCAGCGGGCTGAGAGGCTCTGCGCCGCGGTGGGTGCGGGGGGCACTGCGAGGCTGCCCGGCCCTCGGAAGTGTGTCCTGCACCTCAGCTCCTGGTCCTGACGTCACACTCCAGTCCCCAGTGGATGCCACCACGACACATAGAGCTTTTTTCGTATTAGAAAAGCGTTGGCTCAAATGGAATGAACCAAGGAGGCCGGGTGTGCTCACAGTGGGACCCCACAGAGCCCCCCTCCAGCCGAAGCCATTCCCAAGGGGCGTCACTCCCCCGCGGGCGGCTGAGCAGCGGACCCCCTGCAGCGGGGGGCTTTGTAGTGGCGCCCCGTGATCACACGAGCAGAGGAGGGCTGTCCAGGCGCAGCTGCACCATGAGGCTGGGGCTGGGGGGCTGCTCCGGGGTCCCCTGCTGTTCCCGCCACCAGGCACCCCAGGAGAGGGCTCTGGGTCCTCTCCGCGCCCCCTCCCCGCGGCCCCGCAGCCACCCGCTGCTCCATCGCCCTCCAGGGCGCGAGCTTTTTGATCAGCTCCTGCCGCTTCACACAGAAGCCGGCAGCCCCGCTGGGCGCCCCAGACCTGGGCGCCGGGGCAGGGACGCAGCGGGGACCCGCTTTTGGTGTGCTCCCTGTGATCCGTGGCCAGGGAGGGAGGCTTTGAGGCTGGGTCGCTGTCGGGTGACCCTGCGGCGAAGCCCGGAGATGTGCAGCGGCGCGTCCCGGCCGCGATCTAACGTGCACGCCCCCTCCCCCACCCCCACCCCCTCCCCCGCCGCGACCTAACGCGCACGCCCCCTCCCCCACCCCCCCCCACCCCCCGCCGTGACCTAATGCCCACGCCCCCCCTCCCCCACACGCCCCCGGCCGCTTCCTGTTCCAGCTCTGCCGCCACGTCCCACCCCAGGGCCCGCCTCCTGGTGGGGCTTCCTGGTCCCCAGGAACTGCAGGGGCCCCTCCATCAGGCTTGGGCTGCCCCGACCCCCCCACAGGGAGGTCTCTCAGGCCGTGTGGTCACGGTCCCCTTCCTCCGGCCACAGCCCTCCTGCCGTCATCGCTGCATTGACATGAGTGCGGGACAAGTGACTAATCCAGGCAGTGACTCCCTGGAGGAGGCCCCAGTAATGCTAGTGGCCCTGGGCCAGAGCTTGTGGGCAGCAGTGGCAGCTGGACGTCTGGCCGGTGTGGGAGGTCCCCGGCACGGTGGCTCCCATCCTGGGCCAACACCCCCACGTCCCCATGACACAGAAGTGGCAGTCCCCTGGATTTCACCCACTTGTGCGCACAGCCCGTCAGCTGTGGCCAGCAGGAACTGAGGATCCCTGTGACCCTCACAGGCCCCCCACCCCCGGGGTCGCGGGAGGCCTGGAAGTGGCCGGGCTTTGGTCCGATGAAATTTCACGCACATCTGACTTGGCCGCCTGACACGGTGCCGCTCAGAGCGGGTTTAATGGCGAGGGACCCAGGCGTCCAAATTGCCGCTGGCTGTCGGAGACCTGGCTCCCTGGCTTGGATCAACCCTCAGGTGTCACGACGGAGCCATCCTCTGAGCAGGTGCTGGCAGCAGGGGGACCCGTGTGCGCGCCACTGGGAGCGGGAGTCACGCGTCGCTGGTCGGCGGGGCTCCTCTGCACGCAAAGGGGACGCGCCCATCGCCGTGTGCTCCGCGGGGCGCCCGCCTCCTCACGGCTGGCTCGCACCCCCGAGCCCCCGAGAGCTGCAAATCCGTAACTAGAGCCCCGGCCAGAATTTGTACACCCGCTGCCCCCGCCGGGGGGCGAAGCACTAAGCCCCCAACACAGCCTCTCGGCGCGGAACGGGAGCCACGGGGTGCCCCGCGGGATTTAGGGAGAGCAGGGGGGACGCGCCGACACATTAGGACGGAGCACTCCCGTGTCTGCCCGGCCACGAACATCCGCGGGCCGGGCCGTGGGGTTTCGCGTGGGGCTTCTCCGTGCTGGGACCCAGGGACCGATGACGCCGAACCTGTTCTGATAGGTGGGCGCCCGGCCCGACGCCCCGACGCGAGGTCCCCTCCAGCCCCGTGTCCCTGCCCGTGGGCGCCCGGCCCGACGCCCCGACGCGAGGTCCCCTCCGGCCCCGTGTCCCTGCCCGTGGGCGCCCGGCCCGACACCCCGACGCGAGGTCCCCTCCGGCCCGTGTCCCTGCCCGTGGGCGCCCGGCCCGACGCCCCGACGCGAGGTCCCCTCCGGCCCGTGTCCCTGCCCGTGGGCGCCTGGGGCGTGTTTAGCACGTGTGTGCGGCGGCGTTCCGCGTTAGGCAGCTCGCACCTCCGGGGGCATTACTGGGTTGGGGTTTCGGGGCGCACTTCCCGTTATTCATATTTAAGTGCCTTTGGGGAGGAGATAGAAGCCCGAAATCTCTATCAGGACACAAACGTCTGTGACAGGGCAGGTCTGAGCAGCCGGGTTTGAGCAGAGGGCTGACTGCAGGACTGTCGAAAGCTGAGTCCGTGTGGACGGCGGGGGGTCTCGGGGAGCTTGACCACCTGCCTGATGTCGCCCGGAGCCAGAGCACACGCCCCAAGGGTGGGGGGTGACGTCCTTCGCTTTCGGTTTGGGCAGTTTCGTAAGGAGGGGAGGCAGGACAGAGACGTGGCAGCCGGCCTCTCCGGTGAGCCCTCACGTGGCACAGCTCCTCGTGGGGGGACAACATCTCGGAGGGAGCCAGGCTCCCGTGGAAATCGGGGGGCAGGAGTGCGGGCTGCTGGGGGGCGCGCTGTCGGGCTTCCATCCTGCGGAGCCGAGGTGCTCGGGGGGAAGCCTCGCTGGAGCTGTCACAGGACAGGAGTGGCGGGTGGGAGTGCCCGCAGGTCCCGGGCGGTGTCCCGAGGCAGGACGCTCCCAGTCCTGCGCGCACGGGGACCCCCTGGGCACCGTGTGGAAATGCACACGCCGTCTCGTTTCCTCTCCTTGCCTGTAGCCCCACGAGGTGCTGTCGGAATGCCCACTGCTCCGATGGAGAAACTGAGGCACAGCCGGCAGGGGGCGGCCTCAGGGCTCCCAGCGGTGCTGGCCGGCCCTGCACCCCAAGGCCACCCCGAGTTTGCGTGGCTGTGTATGAGGTCTGTACCCGTCCGGCCCGCACGGCTCTCTCCCCATGGGGGCTGCTTAGGGACGATTTACGAGTCCCAGTTCGGTCAGTGGCGGGGGAGCTCCTCTAGTGACATAAATAGAGGAGACAAGGGCCCGTCCGTGGGGGTCAGACCAGGGCCCCTGAAGTGGCTTCCCTAACCACTGGTCACCCGTCACAGCCATCAGCGGCGGGGAGCTGGGCTGGCCCCACATCACCCCCGACAGAGCAGCACACCTCCCCTGGCCCAGGAGCCCCCACGTGACACTGCTGTGTCTTCTCCGTCACCTGGGGTAGCGGGTGGCCCTGGTGGCCCTCGGAAAGGAACGTTCTGCGCATTTGCAAAGCCAAAGCCCGGGCACAGCCGGGTCAGCCCCGTCCCCGGGGGGGAGGGAAAATGTGAAAAGCTGATGTTTTTATGAAACCTCCTGTAGCTGCAGAGTGACAGATGAAATGCAAATGGCCCAGGGGCTGGGGCTGCTCTAGGTCGACCCCTGCGGAATGTCCTCCTGCTGGGGGGCCCCACTGACCCCTCCCAGGGGACAGATAAACGCCCTTAGGGGCAGGTAAAGGGAGGAGTCCAGCCCCTTCTCTGTTAGGGTTTTGGGGGAGGCGATGGGCCGGGGGCTGAAACGAAGGCAGAGGAAGGGGCAAAGGCAGCACAGGGAGGGGCGGCGGGGTCCTCCCGGGACTCGGAGCGGGGACAGCGCTGGGGTTACAAAGGGAGGGGTTCGCCTTCGCCCTCGGGGGAGGGTGTGAGAGTCGGCAGAACCCTGGGGAGGTCCCCGCCTTAGAGCACGTGGGGGCCCTGGGGCCCTGGTGACGCCTGCGTCTGTGTCCCCGCAGGTGAGGGGACTGAGGTGGAAGTGGCGGGGATTCCTGCCCCTTTGTGGGTCGTCAGCCTCCCTGCGATGTCATTGTGCGTCCCTCACCCACCACAAGGGGTGAGACGGGCGTGTCGGAGCCCTGGGCTGTCAGCCCCCGGCCCACGTCCCCCGGGCCCCGCAGCGGGTGTCTGGCCCGGGTCAGGGAGTCCTGCCCAGTGGGCGCCCTGTGTCCATGTGGACCCCTGGCCCCTGCACGCCATGCTCGCGAGAACGGAGACCCCGCACGCACGCATCACGTAGGTCTTCCATTGGGCTCCTCCGTCTGCGGGGACAGCTCCCAGTTTTGTCACCTCGTGTCCTGTCCTTCCGTCCCGTGGCGGGGCTGATGCTGGGGACCCGGAGCTGCCCGTGCAGAGAGGCAGGCGGACGTGAGCCGGGCCGGCCCGTCCCTGTCATCTGAGTCAGTGCCCCACCTGTGTCCCGGTCTGTAGGGGGTGACAGGGGCCTCGGGGTGTCGTGGAGAATCCGAGTCAGCGCCCCGCCTGTGTCCCGTCTGTAGGGGGTGACAGGGGCCTCGGGGTGTCGTGGAGAATCCGAGTCAGCGCCCCGCCTGTGTCCCGTGGATTAACGGGTGGGGTCGGTGTGCGCTTTGTTTGAGTTGAGGCTCGAGCGGGGCGGGTGGGGGCTGTGGCTCACGCGGATGCAGGGAGACGCCCCATTTCCTGGGGCGCCTGCCTCCCGAGACGAGCGTCGTGTCTGCACGGTGGGAGGTACGTGGCGGAAATGGGGTGTAGCGCCTGCTCGCCCCTGCAGTGGGTCACAGCAGGGAAAGGGTTCTTCGATGCCTCTGCTCGAGCGGGGAAAACCCAAACGTTTGGCGCGTTGCGCATTTCAGTGTCGTTTTGTGCTGCAGAAACACAGGCCGCCAAGGCCTCTAGTTTGTCGATTGAAGAAACAAACCACAAACCTTCGCACTGAGAGTTAGACGACTGGAGGAGCACCGAGCGCCGGATGAAGTGGGCCCCCAGGTGACCCGCTCAGTCAGGCGTTTTGAGTGTGACGCGGCTGAGCGAGCTCGGGGCGGGTGAGGGCGAGCTACAGGCGGCGGGTTCTGACCGACTGGGGCAGCGCGTCTCCACCTGTGGGTCCGACCCCTTTGGGGGTCAAATGTCCTTTTCCCAGGGGTCGGGACCCCGCCCCTCTATCCGTCTCCAGGCGGGTCCGCCCACACGCAGGCCCGCCCACCTACGGCCGCGGCGTGATGACATCAGCGCGCCCACCCCCTCACACAGACCCCGACAAGCACAGTGAGTGTGACAGGTTGGCCCCGTGCTGTGCTCATGTGGCCCAGGCACGCGTGTAGAGCAGCTGCCAATGACTTCATGGTTGGGGTCACCCGACGCGAGGAGCTGTGTCACAGGAGGGTTGAGAACCGCTGGTCAGCCGGGTGAGGCCACTCACTGATCGGGGTCACTCGGGTGGTGAGAACCGGGAACAAGGTCGTGGCTGCTCCCTCCCCACCTGTGCCTGACGCTGTCCTGGGCGTCCCGGCCAGTGCAATCAGGCACACAGAGCGGCACACAGAGGCACACAGACGGAGATGGAGAACGAGCACCGCGGTCAGCAGCTGGCGTGCTGGTGTGCGTCGGACACCGTGAATTTCACATGGCCTCCGGGGGCCAGACCAGCGTGGACGCTCGTTCTGAGACGGGGACGTGGCTGCCGACAGACTCCCTCCTCCGGACGCACGGCGACACGGCCCAGCACAGGCGAAGTCTTCTGCTCCAGCCCTGGAATTGGGGCTGAACCCAGGGGTTTGCTCGATCGATAAGATGAAGTAGAGGTGACATCCCGGGGCGAGGCCATGAGAACAACACCCTCTTTGGGGGGCCAGCCACCATTTAAGGAGCCCCGGTCCTCGGAGACCATGTGCTGTGAGAAGCCCGTGTCCTCCGGAAGCGGCTCATGGAACGGGGCTGGAGAGACGCGAGTGATGCCGGTGAGCCCCCACACGCCGCACGTGTCGGGGGGCCCAGGCGAAGCCACGCAGACCGCAGGCGAGGCCCACGTGAGTTCCTTAATCGGAGAAACGAGGGGTGCGTTTCCCCAGGTTTTGCAGTTATTAGTGGCTGTAGCGTATTGAAACGTGGACATTTTGCAAAGACGTGACAAGTTCTCCTTTCAGAAACGTGCTCCTACGCGGCGGTGAGAAACCACACGGAGCCATCAGCTGGGCCCTTCTCCCAGCGTCCCCCCACGGTGGCACGTGGCACACGCCCAGCACGAGGTCACGAGCGACATCTCAGGGTGGCTGTAACCCACCGCACGAGTCAGTCTCCCGAGCTCCTCCGGCTCGTGTGCGGGGTTGGGCCTCGTGGTCTTTACCTGTTCTATCTCCGTCCGAATCTACGTTTCCCCCCAACAAGTTTACAAATAAACAACACGACCTTGCGAGGGCACATAAACTCTGCCGTTAAATTAATGGTGTGGCGCCCACCCACGGATCTATGGTAAAACCTGAAATTTCTTAATTAAAATGGAGACTCGGCTGGGGGTGACATCAGAATGACACCCACTTACAAGCTCATTGGGGTCCTAACGTCCCAAATTACTCAGAGCCACAGCGCACTGCGCCGCGGGGACTGGAAACGCTCCATCCAGGCAGGGCCCTGGGGACCGGTCGTGGCCGGGGGTGGTGTCTCGGTGAGGTCACGAGGGCCAGCGCTGCCTCGGGGCTCGGAGGCAGCCGTGGCCGTTCTGTGCCGATGACGCAAGAACATTTTCTCTCCGCAGACGCGATCCTGAACGTGCGACGTGCTTCCCCGGGTGACGTTCACACGATGAAGGTGATGGGCTGCCGGCCCCTCTGGTCAGCGTTCACAGTGCCCCGCGTGGTTTGCGCAGGGGCCCACGCTCACAGCCGACCTTACCGCAGAGGAAACTGAGGCTCCGTGAGCTTGGGGAGCCCCCCGGGCACCGCGCCGCTCAGTGGCAGTGCCGCGGGCCCCGCCCGGGTCCGGTTTCCATCACCGCGGCCGGAGCCTCCGGTCTGTGAATGCCGTCAACCCACGGATCAGTTCACGTGTCCCGACTCTTGGGTCTCAGGTCCCATCCGGACTCTTCAACGGCACTTCAGGCCCGCAGACACTGCCTCGCGGGGCGCGGCCTACTACCACGAGCGTTTTCTCCCGCGTCACCCGCGCGGTTTCACGTGAAGCGGGCGGTTCCCTGCAGGGTGCGAGCGTGCGGCGTACCGAGGCTCAGCCCCGTGTCGGGGCCGTCCGTGCACGTGCCACCGGCATTTGGGAAGGCCAGTCGGTACCGGAGGCAGGTCACTGGCTTAGTGACGGGCCAAGCGGGGTCCAGGCTCCGCGCAGCTGGGGGCTGCTGACCTAGAAGGGTCAAGTGCAGGCTACTGACCGTGCCCAGCTGCTGTGACCACGCCCAGCTGCCCCTGAGCTCACCCTGCTGTGCTCCCAGGCACAAAGTCCGCTGACCTTCTCCCACACCTACTGTCTCCCCGCGCGTCCCCTGCCTCCGTGTCGTGGTGCGCAGTCCTTTCTCTCTGGGTGGCCCTCCAGCCCCGTCCCCACGCCTGGCCACTCCTCCTCACCTTCCAGGATTCGGTTCAAGTATCATCTCAGGTGGTCTGACCGGGCGGGAGAGTCACTTCCATGGCGGCCCATCATGGCTCAGGAGTGTGGCCCAGGAGCATGGCCCATCGTGGCCCAGGAGTGTGGCCCATCATGGCCCAGGAGCGTGGCCCATCGTGGCCCAGGAGTGTGGCCCATCGTGGCCCAGGAGCGTGGCCCATCGTGGCTCAGGAGCGCTGGCTGGTGTGGCTTCCTGGCCACAAGCTCCCTGCTCGTGGGGTGACGGCAGGGGGCTGCGCACAGCATGGCCGCTGCGTCCTAGAGCGGGCAGCTCGGGAGAACCGGGTGGGGGCTGCCTTCTGCGGCCCAGCCTCTGGGGTCACTGAACGCCACCGATGGGTTCCGTGACTTTAAGGACATGTAACGGAACCAATGTCACCGCGGGCTCACCGAGTAAACGAGTTACGTCCGCAGGGCGGCTCTCCAGCGTTCGCACGGAACGACGCCCCGCGGGGACCTGCTGCACGTGGCACCTCCTGGAGGAGAGACTAGGGGGAGCCTCACCTGGGCGCAGACCTGCGAGGACGCCCCTCCCGCACTCAGCCAGCCACGTCGCTCAGCGAAACCCCTGTGCGCTCCCCATGCGCTGTGCATGCACGTTGCCGCGGGGCCCCCGATCGCGTTTAGGGCGCTCTCTCTGTATGAATAGTTTTTAGCCACACGCGGTTACCGCCGTGAGCGAGGCGTTTCGTATTGGCGCCCCGAATTCCGTCTTCATCAGCAACATCGTGCAGGCGGGGTCGTTTTATTTCAGTCTCGGGCTCAGGGGCCCAGGGCCTGTGAGTGGGGACGTCCGTCAGGATCGCAAGTCGCTGGACAGCCTGGTGTCCGGCTTTGGTCGTTCAGGTAGTCTGGGAACGCTTATGCTTTGGGGATGAAACTTCGGTTTTACTTACTTACTAGCTGTGCTTCCGCGGGCCCAGAACCGAGGAATGAAATACCTGCCCTTCTCCCTCGGGTAGGGCTGTCACCGCAGCCACTGCCTCCTGCAGAAATAACCAAGCTCTGCCACAAGTGCTGCAGGCCAGTATGACAGGAGCAGTTTACAATTCAAAGGGAAAGTACGAGCACCCTGCTCGCCCTCTCGTCACCTGGACGAGGTGGCAGGCCGGGCCCGGTTGGGAGCTCACCGTTCATGGGAACGACGCCGGGGAACCGGCCCTGCCGAGCTCTGCGAGCCCTTGGCACCTCGTGTTCTTGCTGGATATAGTGCCGACCCGGTTCCACCGGAGGGCTGGCGTGCGGGTCGGCGAGGCCCAGCCCACGGCCCGCCAGTGACACCGATAAAAGGGCACGCACGTGACCTGACAACCCATGTGACCGGTGCGCGTCGTCTGGACTTAATGTGAACAAACCAACTACAAGGGGACGTTTTAGGCAGCCGGGGACACTGGAATGTGGATGTGCTGTTGGTGACGCCACGAAAGGCCGCTGTTGTGTTGTGGCTACTGGCGTCGCCGTGGCTTAGAGTCAGGGCGGTGCTCTGCAAGCGATCTGAGGTGCTGACCTGGAGAAGAGGTGTTACACTGTCACTCATGCATTTCTTACGTGCTTGAGCAGAACGCAGTCAGCGCAGATACAGCCAAGTAGCAGTAACTGTTGCATCGGCGTGGTCGTGGAGGCTTAGTGCGCCTTGCGTCTCCTGGAGGGCTGAACGTTTTTACAGTGAAACGTTTAAAACTGGTGTCACACGTCCAGTTCGCAGCCGGGGCCCAGGCCTTCGTGGGTGCAGTGGCGCCCGCGTGGCCCTGTCGGTCAGTAGTGCTGGCTGATGGGAAGGACAGGGCAGGCTGGGCATGGCCGCGCCCTCGGGCCTGGGCGCCGTGAGGGGCGGGCGTCCGTGCGGTCATTAAAGAGGCCCCGTTCCGAGGTGACCAGACGCCACCGTTCTCCACAGAGCACAGTGTGTGTGGGTCTCGTCACCAAGACTGAGATCCGAGGTGCATGCAGTTTGCACCGTGCGCCCACTGCGTGTCAGGGTGCAGGACAGAGCAGCCCCCCACTTCGGCCCCCTCCCGGGGGCTGACGGGCACCATGCAGTGCCCAGCCCGTGACCTCTCAGGTCCTGCACCCTGCTCCGGCCGTGGGGTGTGAGTGGACGTGATTCGAGCCGAAGCCGGCGTGCCGAGGTGCCCCCGCCCCCGCCGAGGACACGCCAGGAGGGGTCTGCGGGGGGCGGCCGCGGGCAGGGGCCCCTCCACCACCTGAAGCCGCCTCTGTCAGCCGACGACTTCAGAGCGTGTGGCACCAGCTGCCGGAGCCCACGGTAAAAAATGTAAATTAGATTAGGGAGCGCGGTTGCCATGGTGCCAGGAAGCACACTTTCATGCAAAGCAATTTAATCGATGTGGAAACGCGCGCCTTCCACCGGCAACGCCGCTCTTCAGAGACAAAACCCTCCAGCAGCCGCTGGCTCCCAGGCAGGCCTCTCGCCACCTAGTACGCGGGGGGCACGGCCCACGTCCCCGTGGGCGCCCGAACCACGGACGGGGCCGAGCCCTACCCGCACCGGGCTTCTCCTGTCCGCGCGGCCTGTGGTGCCGTTGAGTTTATAAATTGGGGCAGTGTGGGACCAACACCGGGTCTAGTGCTGGAGCCGTAGTCATGACGCAACGACCTACGGGGCTGCCGGCCGCCTGAGTGGTCCTGCCTGAGAATGAGATGGGGTCAGCGTGTTACACGTGCAGGCGCGTCCACAGGATGGGGCCGCTGGACGGGGCTCGAGTCACGTCCCAGGCGCGCCGAAGCATGCGGGGCGAGACTGCAGCACACTCTGCAGGATGCCCGCAACTCGCGAGGTGTGACTTGTTTGCTTCTGGAATTTTCCATTTAATGTGTTCAGACTGAGGCTGACCCCGGTCACAAAACTTGGAAAGGGACCGTGGCTAACGGGGGTGACTACAGTCTGGGGACAGTGTGTGGCACGCGGGCCACGCCCAGGTCTTCCTTCCTGTCATTGCTGCTTCCGACTGACCCGAGGCCGGCACCGCTGTTCTGCGGTTCTGAGAATTCTGGGCTCGGGCTCAGCGACCCTCTTGGGTCATCGTCCCCGTTCTCCCGCGTGTCGGTCAGGCCATCAAGTATATCTGGGACGTTACATTTTTAAGATCTAAGTGTAACTGTCTTGTTTGAAGGGAGTATTTATTGCTCGTGACACTAGATAGAGATTTGCATTCAGTTACTTAAAACTGAATAAAGACCCAAAACAAAGCAGGCAGACAGGCCAGCTCTCGTGGTGACAGGCGGGGGCAGGATGGACGTCGGCAGGAGCACCGCGGTGCTGGTGCCTCTCGGAGCACACGAGATGGACTTCGGCCAAGGAAAGGGACCCACAGAATGTGACAGCGACATGACAGCCCACAGAGCAGCTCGGGCTGGAGGCGCCAGGAGATCCCGAGCCCACGGCATCCCCGTCAGGTGTGGCAGCGTGGGGGTGATGCGGGGCGAGCCCGTGGGGGCTGACAAGGATTAAGGAAGAGAGGGAGCCTCCAGATCCACGGTACCAGAGCAGGGACCTGGGCTTCGCCCGACTCGGGTAAGTGAAGGCGGCGGGGAAGCTGGCCCCTCCCGGCCTGGGGGTGGCATGGGCGCGGTGGGCGTGTGCCCGGGGCCGTGGGCTCTGCAGGGCCTCCAGGTGGGTTCAGGGGCTGCAGAGGGAGGTGGGAGCCGCCGGCTGCCCCATTCCTGCACCTTCCCGCCCTCTCCTGGGCCCGGCTGCTCGTGGGAAGAGGCTCCAGGCCCCGGGCACCGCACGCTTCGTCACACTCTGAGCCCGAGCCCTGTCAGTCCCCGTTTCGTAGACGAGGACGCTGAGGCCTTCGATGACCTGCTTGAGGTGGCACTCGCTCGACACGTGGGGGGACTTCACAGCCAGAGGGTGCGCTCAGACGGCCCCCCGGAGCCCGCGCAGGACCCTGCCCGATGCCCACGCAGTTCCTCCCCCAACGCCCGGTGCCCACGCAGGACCCCGCCCGGCCACCGCTGTTTGCAGAGCCGCCTCCTCCCCACGGCCCAGCGACCAGCACCGTCTCGCAGACCCGCGCGGCCCTGAAAGGCCCGTGGACTGGCGAAGGGCAGACACGGGGCCGGTCCCGGCAGGAACGTCCCCCTTCCTGTCCCCCGGGAAGGGAGCCGGAGGCACACGGGCCCGCCCGCGTGTCCACACTGCGGGGCGCGTCCGGAGGAGGCGCGTGCAGGACGCAGAACCCTGTTGGGGCTGCCTGGGGCCGGGGTGGGGGCGGCGGGGGTCCCACGGGGATGGACACGTCTGAGGTCACCGGTGGTGGCCGCGCCCCTTGCTGAAGTCTCCGAAGAGCACGGCACTGCGCACCGGAAGTGAGTAAACGTCAGGGGGTGCAGGAACCACCTCGGAATCGTGCTTCCAGGGACACAAAGCGACGCCGTGTTGTGGGGCTGGGTTTCCCCCTCACCCACCAAGGAGGCCTGGCGGCACCTGGCAGTGCACCGGCAATTCGGAGAATGTTCCAGAAAATAAAACATGGCGGTCCTTTCATGTGGTGTTTTCATCTGACGTTTCCTGGGAAGCGCTGTGCCAGGAGGACCCACGTGACGCGGCGGCCTGGTGGGGGGGTGGGAACCACATGATGCAGCGACCTGGTGGCGGGGTGACCATGTGACACAGCGGCCTGGTGGCGGGGGACCCAAGTGACACGGCGGCCTGGTGGCGGGGGACCCATGTGACACAGCAGCCTGGTGGCGGGGGACCCAAGTGACACGGCGGCCTGGTGGCGGGGGACCCATGTGACACGGCGACCTGGTGGCGGGGTGACCATGTGACACGGCGGCCTGGTGGGGGGACCCACGTGACGTGGTTGCCCTGCGGGGGACCCATGTGACACGGCCTGGTGGGGGGACCCACGTGACGTGGTGGCCCTGCGGGGGGAGGGCTGGTGGGTGTGCGGATGGTTGGGGGCTGGCGTCTGGGGCTCGCGCACAGGCTCCTGTCAGGACGGGCCTCAGCGCCCACGAGTGTCAGCCCCTCTGCCGGGGGGCAGCCGGGCGTCTGTCCCGTCCCGGTCTGTCTGCCGCACTGAGCCTCAGGCCGTTCACACGGCGACGGCTCGTTGTCGGCTCCCTGAGGGTCGTCTGGAACAGTGGGCCAGGGGCTCGTGGCCCTCGGGCCCCTGTGGCTGTATGAGTGCAGCGGCTGTCCTCTCCTGTCCCACTGCCTCCAGGTCTCTGTGTCCCAGCTGTCCCCAGAGCTGTGATGACCGGGAAGGGCTGCTGCCGTCCCCGGGGCCGTGGGCCTCGCCGTGGGGCCACTGCTCCGCCTCCTCGGGCTCGGCCCCTTGCAGGAAGTGTCCGGATGGCTGCAGTGCGTGTCCTCTGTTCTCCCAGGCAGACGGCTGGCAGGTCTCTGTGGTGACACCACTTAACACAAACTTGTGGGACAGCCAGGCTCCAAGATGTCAGTGTCCTCTGTGAATGAAACAGACAGGAGTCTTTCAGCTGAGAGTGACAGCGGTGACTGGGAATGACAGAGATCTGTAGGCTCCTGTGACTGAAAAGGAAAAGCCTCCGTCACGCAGTACCCGGGGGCCCTGAGTCGTTTCCTGTCGGTGGCCTTCATCCTCACGCAGGCCCTCTCCCTGGGGTGACAAAGAGGACCCCCAGGTCCAATGGGCTGACGTAACCCGGTGACAGGGACCGCGGGGCAGAAGGACAGCTCCCCGTGAAAGAGGGCGGGGTCCTGGTCATCCAATGCCACCAGCGCCGGCTGGGACCGTCCTCCACAGAGGGGCCTGAGGACTCGTGTGGGGCCTGTCACGGAGCACCCCATGCCACTGTCATCTCCAAAGAACGGCGGCGTTTCTCTGCCATGTCGGGGCGGGTGTGCCTGCCCGCCGCCCCGGGCACTCGGGGACTCGGGCTTCGCACTGCGATGCGAATGCGGTGGCCACGTTTCACTTCTGTCTCCGCGAAGGGTCCTGTTCTCTCCCCGCTGAGTGCCGGATCCCACACACCCAGCGGCGCCAGGCCGACGGGGCCCTGCGAGGTGCCGGATGGGGGTTTTGGAGGCGCCGCTTGCGACAGGGCTCGTTCGGAATCTCTGCGGGGCTGTCAGCCCGGCTCGCTCACGGCCCGGCCCCCACGCCGGCCCGTCTCCGGGTTTGGCCACGAGGCCGCTCTTTCCCCGGCACGCCGCCTCTCCTGCACGCGCAGTCTCGACGTGTTTGAAGCGCCGAAGTGTCACAGAGATGTCGTGGACACTGGCCCTGGGTGCGTTTCCGGAATGCACTTTCCCTCCTGTTGGGAAAACGACTGCATCTAGAGAGTCACCAGCCGTAGATTAGGTCCTCGTCTCCCCGGGTCGCAAATGTGCTGAGGTTTCGGTTTGGGGCCAGTGCGGCGCCCCCGGGCAGCACAAAAGCTGTGACTGCACTGAACATTGCCGGAGCCTGGCGGTGGGCGGGGCGCTGCCGTCCCCTCTGGGTCGCGAGATCTGCTGTCTCCTATATGGAGGTGACACACCTGGCCCTCTGCTTCCTCGGTTGTGGGGACAGAATCACTCAGACCCAGCTTGTCCCTTTGCACATCTGCGTCCACAGACGATGACACCGCGGAGCCCCTCCTGTGTACAACGCTCCCCGAGGAGCTGGGGACAGTGGCAGACACGAGGCGTACGGCCCGTGTCCTGGGCACGTTACGTTCAGAGAGTGGCAGGTGCCAAGAATGGAGTAAAACCCAGTGACTGTGACGTCAGAGGGAGTGCAGGGGGTCAGCGTCAGCCGGGGGGTCAGGGGCGTTGCCCCCGGGCAAATGCTGTTCAGACTGGATCCAGCTCTCGGGCGCGTGGCGGGTGGGAGCAGTGCGCAGGGGTGAGGAGGGCAGGGGAGCAGGGAGTGGGCGGAGGGAGCCGAGTGTACCAGGCTGCGCGGGCCGCGGCGGGGCTGGCCCTTGGGCAGGTTGTCCGTCCCCTGAGGACACCAGAACCGCTCTGGCGACCTGGCCGCTCTGAGTAAATGAACGTGACCCCGGGCAGGCCAGTCTTGGCTCTGGTTCCTTTCGGTGCTTCCTGCTAGTGTCCCTGAGGGGGACCCTGAGCTCGTAACTGCCACCACAGCTGCAGCCACCTGGGCCAGGGGAGCCGCCTGGGTGTGCGCTCGCCCTCCGCGCTCGTCGGGCGTCACCTCTGCACGCTCGCCTCGCCTTGCCTCTTGCGCAGGGGCCCCTCGGTGAGTTCGGGCGCTGCTCACGCTCGGCACTCAGGCGTCCGCGGTCATGTCCGTCCTGCGTGATTCCACCCCGTTACATCACGACACGTCCGTGCCCAGCCCCGGGGGGCTCTGTTTCCGTGACATTTCCCTCGGGAAAGGCTCGGCTGTGACCCCTTTCCGCCCAGACTAGGTCGCGCTTTGCTTTCCTGTTTCTCGCTTAACCAGCTGCTTGCTCGAGGGCGGCTCTCCCGGTGCCTGTAAGGAGGAGCGTGTCCCAGTGTAATGACAAAGACAAAGCACAGGCGGGGGCGCAGACGGTGGGGACAAGCACGCAGCTCGGGCACAGGGCTCTAGTCCAAGCAGCCGATTGCATCGCCAGATGACGAACAGCTCGTGTTGGTCCTTGCGACGTGTTGGTCCCGTGACCTCCTGCCCCTGCCCTTAGGTCCTGCGTTTGGTTTGCAAAGCTGAGCTGTGTGTGTGTCCAGAGAGGGAACTGGAAACGTACCCTGTGACACTGCGGAAACTGGGCCCCAGCGAGAACCCCTGAAGGAGGCAGGGTCTTACGGAGGGGACGGGTGCTCGGGAGGGGCGGGGCTGGAGTTGGGTGTAGTGGGGGGACCAGCAGCGAAGGTGCTGAGAGCGCATCT
>PVJL010018009.1:0-16919 GCA_004026885.1 Lyroderma lyra
TCGCCTGAGGTCCACGCAGGGAAGAGCAGCATCATTCACTCCCAGGAAAGTCACCTCCCTGTGAACCCCGTGCCTTTGTCAATTAATTTTTTAAAATACGAATCAAAGTGTTCTTCCTTTGGTGACCGAGGAGGCACCTCCTGCCTGTCCGTGCTGGACCTGAGGGGCTGTCACCGCCTGGCCTCCCGCAGTCCGCCTCATGGCCCTTTGGTTCTGCCATCTCTGTTTCCCAGGAGCCCGACACAAATGGTCACTTGGATGTGACAGTTTTTTCCCCTTTTCTTTCTTCTCTTGGGGATGAGTGTCGGGTCAGTGTTTATTTGGGCACGTCGGGGCTTCTGTCGGCGAGAAAGGAGTCCCCTCCCGTGTGGGAAATGTGGACCTAACTATTCGTGACACGTGAGGGGGCTCAGTCACTTCAGAGGCCTTTCCTTTCCTCTTACCGAGCAGAAGGTGCACACAGGAACCTGACGTTAGGCCACAGACCTGCCTGTAATCTTTCCGGCAGAGCCACGAGTGTCCCCGGCTCACATGCCCTATGTCCTGCCGTCCGACACGCGTGCCTTTTGGGCCAGCCGCCACTGCCCCGGCGGCGGTCACACCGAGGACAGGGAGCACGGGGGCGGTCAGTAGTGAGCTGTTAGCGGGAAAGGGTGTGCACGACGCCGCGGAGCCCTGAACTGCAGGGACTGACGTACCTGATTCATAAGGACGTCGCTTACTGCGACCAAACCCCGCAGGCCGAACAAGGGCGCGTGGTGCTTGAGTGACAGCTAGTGGACGCCACGCTGCTCAGGGGCCGCTTCGTCCTTGATGAGCGTTAACGACAAGGCTCCTTCCCGCCTTGACCTTTACCGGGCCGCTGGGCACGGAAGGCAGCGAAGACGTGTGTAACGGGCTCGGAGCGAAGAGGCTGAGCGCCCAGCACTCACCTTTACGAAGGAAACGAGGGTTCGAGAAGGTGCCCGCCCCCGTCCCTGCTAATGTCCGCCGGGGCAGTGTACGTGCAGGCGCTGAAGGCCACGGCACTGGAGGTTGTTTTTCTCTCTCCCACTGAGGACGATGCGGGGGCCCTCCCCCCATCTTTCATCATGTGTCATTGTCAGCCACCTAACGGCAAAACGGAGGCAGGCGCTGGCCTGGAGAGCTCGTCCGCCCCGCTCCATGCGTGTGGGCCACGGGACAGACCTGGCCCCGGAGGGAACGCCACAAAGCTACTGGAGTTATGTAGTTCAAGTTGGGTCAGAACTACCGAAAGCTTCCGGGTCACCAAGCGTCCATTTGGTCCCGCTGAAGGAAAAGGTTCAGGACAGCATTTCATATAAGGGAGCCGAGCTCCAACGATGTCGATGTCCTCAGAGGTCCAGGGACAAGTTCCCTGAGGCCCCTGAGGGGTGGCTGTCGGTGCTCATGTATGGTGGCGTGTCTTGGATGAATTGGCTTTTCTAATTTCCATTCAGCATATTTGAACTCTTCAAGGTTTCTGTTGAGAAAATTCGTGTATTCAACTATCAGAAGGAATGGGATGTGTAGATTCCTTTTTTTTATTTTTGAAACTTTTCTAATTTTCATAGTTTGAAGCACTAAACTAAATGCAAATTTTATGGTGTTTTACCTTACGGCCTTAATCGGAGACACGTTTTGCATGAGGAAAACGCTGAAATGAAAACATTTTGACATATCGGGTTAGATAAAATGCATTACGCAGCTAGTTTTACGTTTTTCACTTTTTAATGTGGCCACTAAACCTTTAAAGTTACACTTGTGCCTCACATGACGTTACCATGGACACGACTGCTCCTTTGGGGCCTCCTGGAAACGGGAGCCCTGCCTCCTCCTGTGTTCTTCTGTCGTTGTCCCTGTGCTGTACACTCAGGTGTGTCACGGCCCCGATGGGGCTCCAGAGGGAGGAAGGTCTTCGTCCCAGAGGAAGGTCCCGTGTGTGATGGGCAGCCGTGGCCGGGGTGGCGTGACGCTGATGGGGACATCACCCTGGGTAATTTCATGCTGGGCTTGCCATGACCGATTGCTTACATTTATTAAAAGTCGGTGTGTTCAGGGACTTCGTGGGGTTTATTTTCAGTAATATTTCAATTCACAATCATTACGATCCGCGGTTTTAATTAAGTCTCCTGCACTGGTATGTAGGCCTCTTGGTCGTGGGAGATTGCCTGAGCATGGAGAGAAGGAAGTTCCGTTTACTAATGGAATAGGCCGGGTGTCACTTCAGTTTCTCATGATGGCACGTGGAAAATTCGTCACATTTTGCTGTTTGTTATGTTTATTCATTACGATCGTTGTAGGTATTCTCATACAGAGACAGTCTCTTGGAGGTAATTTCGTGGAGTTCTGGAGCATGAACTTTGCATAGTGATATCCTTCCGTTAATACTGCACTCCTTTAGTCTTCAGCTCTGACTAGTTATGATAATGTGCTAGTTCAAGCACACATTTTTCAAATCATCTACATTGTAAATAATGCATAATAGAAGTCCGATTCTGTACTACATTTTATTGAATGTTCATTGATTCTTGGAACTTTATCTTTGAAGTTTTATACTCATTTAACAACGTTTTGGGAGCTTTGTTCAATGTTGCAAGTATTTATTTCCTGAAAGCAATACACTTTGTAAAATAAATTTAAAAATTTTAAACTCAATTAGAATAATAAATGCAAAACTACATATACTTTTTATTTGGGGAAAAGATTAACTACACGAGACAAGCCCAACAATAACATTCATACTGTATATGTCTTTCATTATATTCTAGCATTTAATAGAAACAAAAAAAAGTAGAAAACCACAAAATATTTTTTTACTAAAATGAATTTGCTATTGCTAATACTCTCATAGAGACATGATATTATTCTCTCTTTGTGACCTAATTTTATTATTTAAGTTCCAGATTTTCAAAAAAATTGGGCACTTGGGACTTTTCCTTGTCTTTCATTTCTGATTTTATTTATTTATGCTCTCCTTCCTCTCTCTCTCTCTCTCTCTAGTGTAATTAAAGCCTAATCAATTTTGTTTATCTTTTCAAAGAACCAGCTTTTAGTTTCATTGATCTTCTCTGTTTATTGTCTTTTTAATCTTTATTTCATTAATTTCTACTCTAATCTTTGTTATTCTCTTCCTTCTACTAACTTTGGGCTTCATTTGTTCTTCCATTTCTATGTCCTCAAGGTGCAAAATTAGATTATTTATTTGAGAGTTTTCTTATTTCTTGAGGCAGACATTTGTTGCTCTGAACATACCTTTAGAACTGCTTTTGCTGTACCCCAAACATTTTGATATGTTATATTTTCATTTTTCTTTGTCTCAAGATTTTTTTATTTCTATTTTGATTTCTTATTTAACCCATTGGTTGTTCAGTAGCAAGTTGTCTAATCTCCACATATTTGTATACTTTCTAGTTTTCTTTGTGTATTTAATTCTAATTTCATACCATTGTGGTCAGAAAAGATACTTAATATGATTTTCATCCTCTCAATTTTATTAAGGCTTGTTTTTTTGTTTTGTTTTGTTTTGTTTTGTCCTAACATATGCCCTGTCCTGGAAAATGTTCTGTATGCTCTTGACAAGAATGTGTATTTTATTGCTTTTGGATGAAATATTCTGTCTATCTGTTAAGTTCCTTTGGTTTTATATGTAGTGCATGGTCACTATTTCTTTATTGATTTTGTGTCTGGATTGATGTAAGTGAGGTGTCAAAATCCCCTACTATGGTTGTATTGCTGTCTATCCTCTCCCCCGTAGGTCTGTTAATATTTGCTTTCTGTATTTAAATGCCTCTATGTAGAGTGCATACATATTTACAAATGTTACATCCTTTTGTTGGGTTGATCTCTGTATTATGAACTCTCATCTTTGTCTCTTATTTCAGTTTTGTTTTAAAGTCTGCTTTGATATACATATAGATACTCCAGCTTGCTTTGGGTCTCCATTTTCATGAGATACCTTCTTCCATCCCTTCATTTTCAGTCTGTGTGTTCTTACATCTAAAGTGAGTCTCTTGTAAGTGGCATGTAAAGTAGTCCCCTCTTATCTGTGGGGGCATGTCCAAGACCCCTAGTGGGTGCTTGAGACTGTGGCTAGCACTGAACCCTATTCAACTATAGTCATACCTTGGTACTCGACTGCTTTGAAACGTGTCGAATTTGGTACTCGACGTCTTTTGACGTGAACATTTTGTCCCTGTCCTCGTTGTGTGTTTGGTACTTGATGCACAAGCTAGAACGTGTCGGTGTTGATTGCCTCGTGACTCACTACCCTTCTCAGCAGAAACAAGGGGCATGCGTGAGCTCTTGCCCTGTGCAGGTCCCCATGCAGTCTTATCTTAGCTTCTGTGTCATTTTGTGTAATTTGGGTTTGAGAAGTCATTAACTTTATTTACATGATTCCTTATGGAGACGATGTGTTTGGTACTCACAGGGCCTCTTGGGATCGAGGGATCGCTTCAGAGCACTCCTATATGCATTGAGAACCATTAGTAATCACAAGTTGAATATAGTATAAATTATTAAACAGCAAAGCAATCTACCACTTTCCTCTCAAAAATTTTTGAAAAATATCAGTTCATGAAAAAGTTATAACTGGTTTTCTTGCACTCAGTGGAACTTAGCCACATGCTATGGAATTGCCCCCAGTCCCAGAGTCAGACTCGGCTACAAATGGCCCAAACTGAAATGTATCTTCACTTTTTTCAGATTCTTTTGGCTGCTCTGATTGGGTGAATTCCATTGCCTTGTCTTCCGGTTGAGTGACCCTTTTCTGCATTATCTAGTCCCCTGCCAAACCCTCTAGTGTATTTTTCAGTTCAGTTCCTGAGGTCTCTAGAAAGGATGACAGTTAGTCCCTAGATGCGTTTTTAATTAGAAGGCTTCCCTCAGGCTGTAGCCACAATAATCAAGTGGGTGTCTTCACAGAGAGACCCAGCTCCTGGGCCTGTTGCCTCTCGCTGTGCCCTGGAGGTGGTGGCTGTTTAAGAGCTCTTTCGCATGGGTTACAGTCCCATGAGCATGAGCTCCACAGGCCTCCAGGACCAGGCAATGACTATGTGTCCCATAGCAGCTGGAAAGGTTGGGGCACCAGACTCACGTCAAAGCACCTTTCTGGGAGATGCCAGTCCCCTGCAGCACAACCAGGAGAGGCTGCGAGGGGCCACCCACCCGTTTCCATCCCCAGCTCCCAGATGTGTGGGCTCCGTTACAGGCCTGCCCTTCCCCAGCACTTTGGTACAAGCAGGCAAATCTCCTTCACTTTAAGGCTGGGTACCAGCAGCGACCTCTGAGCTGGGCCCTGGGATGGATGAGTTACGGCACTCAGGCCTGGTCTTCCAGACCGGCCAGTGGGTCTTGGGATGCAGGTCCCATTGGTTTTCAAGTTGAAATGTTTTGGGGGCTTGTCTCTCAGGTACAGTCCCTAAAAGCTGTGGTGCCTAATGTGGGGTTTGAACCCTCCGCTCCTCAGGAAAAAGCTCCAGGTTTTGAGTATTCCCTCTGTTGTGGGTTGCTGTGCAGGGGGTGGGTGTATGGTGAGATTATGTCCCAATAGATCAACTCCTTTAACCCTCCCAGAACTTACGAAGTAGGCAACAGTGCCACTGTCATTTCAGAGGGGAGGAAACTGAGGCACAGCAAGGTTGTCACTTGTACAAGGTCACCCACTAATAATCTGGGCAGATTTGTGCTGAATTCTGCATTCATAACTACTATGCTCTCGTAGAAAAATTTAATGCCCTTTACCTTGAACTTCTCCCCCCAAAAGCTGTTCTATATTCAAGGATTTTTGTCTCAGCATGTTGGCTTAACAAGTCTGTATGAGAGTAAGTATCTCAGAAGCAGGATAACTGCTCAAAACCCTATTTTATTATTATAAAACTGGTGTCTTTAACATGAGCCGAAGCTTAACTTTTAATTTATTAAGGAGAATTGACAAGAAGGAAACAACCCAAATTGGATTAAATTATTCAAGTTAAATAAAATGCAAAGTAGATAAAGGCACAACCTTTCATTATGACATCGAACCTGTACTTGGTTCTGCCAAAAGGGTGTTTGGTCTGAGACTTCCAGAAACCTGGGTTGTGACGAAGCCCTGGTGGCCGTGATGTACCGCACAGCCTGACACACTTACCCACAGAAACGTCTCTTCGCATCTTGGCAGACTGATAAATAGTACAACGGCATTTTAGCGATTATTTAAAGTGGAAAAAAACATGACTTGGAAGGTTCCAAATTGAATCTAGATAGAATGTGAAATTTTCCATACTTTTTTTTTTGGTTTTTTTTTTTGCATCTCCTGTGTGCTGGGGAAGGGGCCTTGCAGCCTCGGTGTGACAGAGGACATGACAGAAGGAAGACAGGACGCTACATCACTGCCATAAAATGCAAGCGAGCTCGTGTGTGCTCTGAAGACCAGAGGAAGAACTTCCAGCTTTTAGAAATGGGAACCACATATGAGTGAAGTCATGCAGTTCTTTGTGTTTTCTGTCTGGCTTATTTCATTCATCATGATGATCTCTGGGGTTCAACCATGTTGTTGCAAATGGCAGGATTTCATCTTTTCTTACAGCTGAGTAATATTCCATTGTGTGTATGAATGCCTGAAACCTATGTAATCCTTGCTAACAGATGTCACCCCAATAAGTCTAACAATAAAAATGAATTAAAAAAAAAGAAATGGGAACCCTTATTTCTCCATCATTGGGATCTGCCAAATGCTCAAACGTGGGCTCATTAGATTGTTTTCCGCTTTCCCAGTTTGGTTTCCTTATCTCTAAAGGAAGAAGGAAGGGGAAAGGGAAGGTTTTGAAGAAGTTCAAAAGCAACATAGAAAATGGATACTTGACCATCTTAGTACTAGCGTCAACCTACAAATGTTATCTTTGCCAAATTCCTTTTCATTCTAAGTTATTATGAGATTAATAGAGAGAGAACCCTTCCGCCTCTTGGCGTGGGATCATGTAATACGTGGAGAGGTGGTACCAGTACGAATGATGCGACAGTGCGGCTATTAAGGGCTCGTATATGCAGGTGAAGAGGATTACACGTATGACTTATTTAATTCCTCCCCAAACTGCATAAATAGTATTACAGAGTGTGAAGATGGTGACTATCATGGCTAATTAGTGAGCTGTTAGTTAGGGACAGAAGCAGGGAGTTGAGCTTGGATCAGTCATTGGATCAGGCCCACTGGAGAAGCCTCGTTCAGATACCTCCCCTCTGAAGAATCCCCATGACAAGAAGCACTGTGATCTCTGAGGACTAGGCGGGCGGTTGAAGCAGACATTGCGGACTGGCTTCGCGCCTCACAGGAGACTTAAGATAAGAAAAGCCATTTAACTGCACGTCAGAGCTCTTCTCTGATAGTCGCCGAGAAGGTGCATTAAAGTGCCATCAAACCAGCCGCCCCTATCTGAGACTGGTATTTAAGGAGGTGTCGAGTAATAACTCTGAATTCTATTTTCAGCCTTGGCAATGATTGAGAATTAATCCTAAGACTCAAATGTAAACGGTAAAGAATTAATTTTCTTTCAATGACACAGATCCCAATGGGAAGGCTGGCATGAGTTTAGGCTGTTAAGGATCAAAATTTGTCATCTGGTGGCACCTGAGGAGAACTGTAGACACGTGATACCAGAGTGAAGAAACAGTCACCCTCGTATCTTCCTGAGGTGCCACGTGTCAAACTGCAGATACAATCGAAATGAGCAAGTTGAGTTGACAGGAGAAGGTTGGAGAAATGCTTGCTATTGATCGTAAGGGTGCCTGCTAGTGACATAAGAGTAAGTGAGTTAATGGTTATCATATTTTGCACAGTTTCTGCCCCACCATGTGCTTTAAACCTCTAAGATGGTATTTGTACTCATCTACTCTGGCTTAAAAAAACAAAACAAAACTAAAACAAGACAGAAAACCCTGGAAGGGCAAGTAGAAGTGACCCGAGGACAAGGTGGTTCCTGCGGAGGTCTCCCAGGGCTGCCCAGTGGAGACCAGACGGTGCGTGACAGGAGCGAGCAGTGCTGACCCTCAGTCCCGTGTGTGCGGGGACCTGAGGACACAGCAACCCTCCTCCCAGGGGGCGTCACATTGCACAGTCTTTCAACCAAGTCTGAGTCTCTCCTTCAGCAGAAATCAGTTAATTAAGCTTTTAAAAACAGCCTAGAATTTGCTTTGCTTTTTCCTTCGGAAGCCCTCTGGTTTAACTTTAGACCCTATCACCATGAGCCCCAAATTTCTATAATTTGAAAATCTTAGTCTCTCCAAATGTATCCCCATCTCCCAGCTCTTTCTAATGCAGTGTTTTGTAAAGATATATAACAACATATAATGTCATTTCACACAAAGAAAACTGGAAAGTGAAACAAGATAAATAAATATTTTTTCATCTCCAAATACGAAATGTCAATATAGGTGCTCAGAAGAGCTCTTTTTCCTTCTACCGATGGCACTAATTGAGAAGAAGGTCACCAAGCTGCTAGCACTTGGAAATCTCTTTATTGTATGACCTTAACTAGTGCAGAATTACCCATGGTGCCCCCAAATTTAGCAACCTTGCCTGGGTCACTCTTAATTGGTAGGTCCTTCAGAGGGCCTATGGGGAAGTGAAAATAAATCATTTACATTCTTTATTCACATTCTAATAATTTTAAAACAAAATACTTAAATACTCAAACCTAGTTTAACTGTAACTGTTTTCAGTATAACTTCTTAAAAATCATGAGTGAATAATATCATTTAATTATGAATTAAATCATATTTCTAAAGGCTCACAAGACATTAAAAGAACACACTTCAAAATAATTTGTTTCAAGGGTATATGATGTTGACTCAAAAATTAATGTAGTATTGAGGAGAAGTCATATGAAATTTAATATTAAAATACCAGGTTTCATACAGGCAATTAATGTTACAATAGAATCAGATATTTTATATGTATTTGATATAATTCATTATATATTTCACAGCAGAAGTCCAAATTTATATTATGCTTAATTGGTGAGAATTCTAGCATGGATAACAGACTCAGAGGGGATACTGGAATATCTAGAATTCATTTGTTTAAGATGAATTCATGTGATCCTGTTTAAATTGGCACACCCTTTCCTGATGCGCGGTTTATTTTTCATGAACTTTTCTTAGTACTGTATTTTAATTTCAAATGATGTGCTGTTTGGCATTTGCTTCTGAAAAATGAGATTCTATCCTGCTCTTTTGAAGTTTTACAAAATATCGCCCAGCTAGTATCATAATGGATTCCATGTCAAATAGGAATATTTTTATTTTTCTTGCATTAATTGTCACGTGAAAGCAATTTTCCCACTAGGTAGGTGTCTGTTTGGGAATCTGTTTTCCAATGTATTTTCCCCTTTTTCATGACTCTACTTCGTTTCTATTTTCCAATTCCTGTTCGACATTTCTGCTTTCAGCGGTTTAAAATGGTGTCGTGCAGCCAGTTGTCACCCAGCCTGTGCCATAGCCCTGAAAACATCCGGGAAAATACGGGAGAAACTCAGCGTTCTGACACTGAGACACACGGCAGGCTGCTGGGGTCTGGGGCAAGCCCCGCCCACCGGGGGCTGGGGACACGCTGAAGGTGGTCACCCTGCTGACTGTGCCGCTGCCTTGGAGCAGGTCCCGAGGCCTGAGTCTTCTCCAGGCACCCCTCCAGCGTGGGGGGAGCTCATTGGCACCCACCAGCAAACGCGGGGGCGCACGCTCTAATAGCCGCAACTCGGGGTTTGAAACGAGTCACGCTCGTGACACCACCACCATGTAGTGCAAACACTGTCCCCATTTGGTGGGTGGAGCCTGAGACTTAGAATGTGTAAGTGATTTGTCCAAGGTCTCAGACGTGGAGGTGGTAGGAGGAGCCTTTACACGGCGAGTGCCCCACCATTTCAGTGCCCCACCTGCGGCCCTCTCTGCCCGGCGCCCCGGAAGGCCGTGCTGGGGGCCAGGGGAGCCCTCCTGCCCTCGGACAGAGGATTTACACTCAGAGG
The DNA here is from genome assembly GCA_004026885.1 of Lyroderma lyra. Taxonomy (NCBI): domain Eukaryota; kingdom Metazoa; phylum Chordata; class Mammalia; order Chiroptera; family Megadermatidae; genus Lyroderma; species Lyroderma lyra. The sequence goes on from PVJL010018009.1 coordinate 10,002, forward strand.
CTGCCCAGGCGTCAGCAGCGTGGGGATCCCCCGACGTTCCTGCCACCTGTCCTGCTTTCCTCCGGGGTTTTCCACTCAGGAAGCTTGTGGTCACGTGCTCCTTACGCACTGGGGGGTGGGGGGTGGGGGGGGTGGGGGGGGTCCACCTTTTCCCCAGAGACTTCTCCACGTTTGTGTTTGCAATTCTTAGGTTGTTGTTTGTGTCTGTTGGTTTCTGCTTGTCACCTGGAGCTTATCTTTAACAGATGATCCAGGAACAGGATTCGCACTGAGTATTTCTGACCTGGACCGTGTCCGGGAAAGTTTTCAGTCACCCGACGTGGGTGACAGCAGAGAAGGTGGGGAACGCTGCTCCCTCACGTAGTTTTCATCTTGTGCAGAAGTATGGCGTCAGTCCTCTTTGTCACTTAGGGAGGAGCTCGGGTGTTCCTTACGTTGCTGTTCTTCGGGGTGTTGGTAGCACACTTTGGTCTTCACCCTTGAAAATCATAAAACGTGCCACCACAGGAGGGCACACAGCTTTCTCCTCCGTTCAGATGCAGAGCGAACCCCAATTCCACTGCTCGCGCAGACGTTGATCTCCGAAACACCTCCGTCCGTGATTTACGTGGTTCTCCCTGCGCCCCGAATCGCCCTGAGCCCCGGGAAGCCGCTCCTCTCCGTGCGGACGCCCCTCCTCTTTCTCCCTGACGTGGGGGGGCGCTCGGCAAGTCCTCTCCCCACGTCAGCTGGGTTTCCCCAAGTCTGCATTGCTCCTCAGGGCTTTTGCGGGTTAACGCACATGTGGACTGTAATTCGCATTTTAGTTTCTTATCTTAGTCCCCTCTGCATCTCGGGTGCCACTCCCTACTGTTTTGACATCTGGCTAGGCTGCGAGTGTCCATAAAGTCATTTTTAGTTTTCAATCGTATTATATGAATTGGAGTTCCTTCCAGACCCCAGACCCAGACTGGTGTACACATGGTGGCTTTGTGAGGTGACGTGGGGAAGTGAGAGGGCTGAGGGCCGGCCCACTGTGGGCAGCTAACCCCAACCACAGGCACAGGAGCCACCTGCCTCAGAGTTGTCACGTGACACATGAGGGAGCTGGGCCATCCCTCCCCGGACCGCTTAGGGCCCGGGCACTGTGATCGGTCACAGAGATGGGCAAAGTGACTTCATGAGAGGGAGGCTGGGGCAGAGGGCGGCTCAGGCTGCTCTGGTGAGGCTGACAGGTGCTGAATTGGTGCAGGGACGAGGTGACAATATCTGCTGCAACCCTCACGGGAAGGAGACGTCTCCCGGGGGCCCATGAGAGATTTCGCCGGAAATGCCACCCCTGCATGCTTGCATGTTTACTATGAAGTGAGAAAGCATCGTGGAATATGGTTGTAGCTATGTTTGAGCTCTGAAAATAATGGGGTTCGTCACCGATGTTGTGATGTTACTCTCCTTTGCACTGTCTGTCCTACTGGGCACACTGTACGTTTTAAAAGTTTCACATAAATAAAGAAAGTCCACATACCAGTGAATTTCTATAAATTAAACACTCCTGTGTGACTAGCATCCAGATAAGCACAATGACCATTAACTGCGTTCCAGAAACTTCTCTGTCCTCCCTTCCTCCAGGGCAACTAGGACGATCCTTACTCCTGTCAGCATAGATTAGTCTTGCCTGATTCATTACTTCCCATCCACAGTCTTACAGGAAGCACGCCTTTGTGCCTGGCTTCTTGTTTTATTCATACAGTTACAAGCAGTAGAATATTGCTTATGTCCAGCCCTGCGTAGTGTTCACATAAGTGTACGCATCACAATTTCTTGGCCTGTTTTACGGTTGATGACCCATTGGACAGTTGCCAGCTAGGGGCTATTCCGAGAAGTATTGCTGTGAACCTTCTAGTTCACGGCCTTTGGCGAATGTCACGTGTGTGTGCGTTTCTGGGGGGTATGGAGACCTTGGGGTGGAATTGCTGGGTCATTGTGTAGTTGTTAGTCTCGTGGGCACGAAGATACATCTCGTGGATGTATTTAGTGGCTGTGACAGTTCACTGTCTTACACGCAGCATGTGAGGGTTCCAGCTGACACGGGCCCTTACATCGTTTCCATTTAACCATTCCGGGGGGCACTCAGGGGTGTGGGGTGTGGCTTTGACTTTCGTTTCCAAGCTGACTGAAAAGTTGAACACGTTTTCCTTCGCCGAGTGAGTTTTGGCCGTCCTCTTTTGTGAAGAATTTGTTCAGCGCTCTCATGCAGCGTTCTTTTGGGCTGCCTGTGTTTTTATTTTTTAAAATTGATTTGTAGGAGTTCTTTGCACTGGGGGTGCCAAAAAAGATATCCACATTTTAAGTGACGTTTTCTACATTTACGTAAATCCTGATGCTAACTACTTTGAGCACCTCTTGTCATTGCAAAAGTCAAATGTGACTCGTATTCATTTTTTGTTATCGGTATATATTGATCATTACAATTTTAATACGGTTTATTCCTTGCTTAAATTGTGGGTACATTTTTTTGGTGCCCTCTGTGTCTTCCGGATGTGACTCCTTTGCCAGACACGTGTGTGGTGAGCATGACTCGCCTTTCACCCTCGTAATGGTGTCTTCTGATGGACAGAGCTTCTTAACAGAACGATTCATCAATGTGTTCTTCTATTGTTAGTACTAATTTGCATGCCACTTAAGAAACCTTTTCCCGGTTCAAGGTCACAGAAACCTCCCTCTGTATTTTCCTCCCAAAACTTTATTGTTTACCTTCCCCAGTTGGACCTGAACTCTATCAGGACTGGATTTCTGTGTAAGGTGTTCAAATACATTTGTCTCCTGCAGGAATAGTCCATGGACCCTGCCCGCACCCCCGGCACGGAGAGGTGCCTCTGTTTGAGATCAGACCCCTGTGCACGGGGCTGCTTCTAAACCAGGGTGTTCCTTTGGTCGGTTTGGCTAGCTGACCTTTCCAAATTATAAAGGAATTTCTCTTTGTTGTCTGCCCACTCGCTGCACATATCCTGGGTTGGGGAGAAAGAGGAACTTCCTGGAATGCAGAAGGAATGGAATTAAACTTGGAGTCTGTTGGTGGTGCTTTACATATTCTGAGAAAAGGAAAATATTTTAGTTTTAAGGAAGTTGCTCATTTTAACTCCCTAGGATCTAGTGACATGTTCAGAAGGACAAAGAAGAAGTTGGGTAGAGGGATGTACTTGTTTAGCTGCCTGTGTATTTATTTTGCAAAGACAGCTGGTGTCAGCTCAGGAGGGGAGTGTGACTTTTCCTCAGGCTACATGGGTTTCCTCTACAGTCTCAGACAATTTGGTGTTGCAATGCAGAAATGAGCAGGGAGAACGTTTAGAACTTTCTCACAGTACTCACGGAGCCTTTAGGAAATTCTGAGTCTACCAGGTATGGCTGTAAAAGGGTGTTTTAATAAACTGATGGTTTATTTAAAAAAAGAATTAAAGCGATAGAATTCTTACTCTCCAGCCTGTGAACCCTCAGTTTCGATTTAGTTAAATCTGATCTTTCTGATCATTGGGCAGACACTGTGACCACTGACTAAGCAGGAAAGTCAAGCTGTCAGGAATGTGACCATTGTTTTCTACGGACACATGTACCAGATCAGTGGGCTCTCCGTCCGTCTCCCGCCTCTGTCCCCCCATATATGTATGTACACAAGCGATACACGTGCCGGGTGTTTGATGGAGTTGGGGAATGGAAAAGGAGCCTTAGGGTCATGGGGGAGCCCAGTAGAACCCCCGTGTTCTGGTTCGGACCCAGGAGCAGATGCCCGGAAGCTGTGTGAGGAGCACAGGACTGAGCAAAACTGAAGCCTTCAGCCTCATTTTTAAATACGGCTCTGCACACTACGGGGTGCTGGTTTTCTTGGAGAAAATCGGGCTGGGGAGCACAGAGGCGGGGGCGGGGGCGGGGGCGGGGGCGGGGGCGGGGGCGGGCCCTCCCTTGGGGCCATTAGCCAGCTGTGTGGCCGGCTGTGACAGACACCCCCACCTAGGGAGGACCTGGTGGGCGAGTGGCTTCAGAACAGCCTCCGCTCGCGTGCTGGATTTGTAGGGTGCTGTTCACCGCCCGGAGACATCGCCCTGCACGCTCCTTTGCTTAGGAAAATTTCTAGCCCTTTCTATAGCCCTGACTCCCTCTTACCCTTGGACACAGGAAAGGAAATGAAGAGAAGCCAGCCGGTGCATTTCCAGCTGTCGTTCTAGGGGATGTGCAGGGCGCCCCGATACCGGGCTGGTCTTAGGGGTTCCCCTCCCTCTGGAGGTAGAAGGGCCTCCCAGGCTCCTTGACCTCAGAAGGAAGGAATGTAATGCCCTTCCCATTTGAGGACAGAGATGACACACCAGAGGTGATCGTGACAGCTCGAGGCCACCACAGCATCTCACCAGTCTCCTCATTTTGTATTGTTAAGCAACATGTAAAAACTACGGACATTTGCAGCCGCGGCACTTGCGGTGGATTTGGGGACAGGCAGATCCGCCCTTGAGTAGACCCGGTGACCACTTGCTTACGTCCTGTGTTTGGTATGAGCTGCTCTGGGCCAAGGCCACCGTCGCTGGCTCAGCAGTTGGGGCGATCCCAGCCGGGGGTCTGCCCCCTCACTTTGTGCTTTGTAGCCGGAAGCAGCGAGGGGAGCAGGCGGAGTGCGGGCCGGGCCCGCACCGGGCTCAGGACGGGCGGCTTCTCAGCTGGCTGGAAGGAGCGGGAAGGAGCGGGAAGGAGCAGGAAGCCCTGAGTGCAGAAAGGAGCCTCTGACGGTGGCCACCGCCTGAACGCGGCGCCCACGCCCGCTTCGGCCCAGGGGACAAGGACCTTGTTTGCCGGCCCCCAAGAGCAGGCCGGCCGGCCGGGTGTCAAGTCTCCAGCCACGGCTCGGAGCCGCAGCCAAAGCCCCGTCCCCTTCATAATAGGGACGTTTGTCTTCGGGAGACACGTGAAGTCCTCCGCGGGGCCTTGCGGGGCGTGAGAGCCTCCAGCCCGGAAGGGGAATTGCAGCGCTTTCGTGTGCGAGGCGGGGGCCCGCGCCGGCCACTTCGTGGGGGCTCCGAGGTCGTCTTGGATCCGAGCCAGCACAAAGGCTGATGCTCTCACCTTTCAATGGAGGGGTTCCAGCACCCTGCGGGGAGGGAGTGGGGAGCAGCCAGAGCGCCCCTCCGAGTGTCCCAGGGCGCCCTGCCCACGAGGAAGCCGGGAAGGCCACACCGGCACGCCGAGGTCGCCCGTGTCCTCACTGACGACGTTCCCCGGAGCTGCTTGTGTTCGTAGGAAGGGGGACCGGAATTCCACGGCCATCTCAGCTCACGTGCGAGGAGCACCTCCACTTTCTCAGCTGATGCTTTCCGTGCTCCCTGTGGGCCATGCCACCCAGACCGTCAGGTGGTGCGGTGTTCCCCTCGCCCCGTTGTCACTTCTGGTGCCGGATGGTGCACTTTCTCTCCGGAAGGAGCATGCTCGATGGGGCTGGACCTCAGCAAATCGGAAGGACAGCACGTCACCAACAGAGGAGGCCCCCAGACCCTGAGAGGGAGGCAGCGCCCCCAGCCTCTGACGGCGGGGAGTCGCGTGGGCCGTTTCCCTGACGTCAGCCTTGGGCCTCGCTGGACTAGCAGAACCCGTACAAGGACACTTGGTTTTGTGATGTTGGGAAAGTCGCTTCTTTGTGCCTCGGACTTCTAGGTGGAAAACGAAACGGACAAACTGTTCTTCCTGGGAAGATGAGGACGTCCTACAGATGAAGTCATAGAGGGAGATGCACATAGATACGTAGGTGGGTAGGCAGGTAGGCGGGTAGGCAGGCAGACACACTTCCAAGTTACGATTGAAAATACCTAAAATAATAATTGCTGACCATTCATTGAGAATTCTGTCTGAGGCTAGCTCCTTTACCTTATCATCTCCTTTTGTCTAAATAGCGTTTCTAAAAGGTAGGTATGATAATCCTCATGCTATAGGTAAGGCTTTGGAGCCCTGACAGTCCATATACCCTACCCATGTCCAGTCAGTAAGTTGTGCTCTTGAAATTCGGATCCTAAGAGTCCAAGCCTGCCCCGTTATGCACCGTTCTGCAAAGACGGAGCGAAGTCCTGTACCTCGTTGGCACCCAGCGTCTGCACGGCTTGCCTCTGTCGGGGGTCCGGGGAGGTCCCGGATGGTGGGCACAATTGTTAAAGTCCATCGTCTCATTTTTATTCCTGCTGGTATTGCAACAGAAAGCAAGATGCACTTGCGGCTTGGCCCAAGAGTGCAATCCCCACACAGGGGTCGTGCATCCAGCAGGCCGTGCACGTCCCCGAGCGAACCGGGAGGGTCAGGGCTTTCTCTGTCCAAACGATGGACTCAAGCTGTCCTTCGAGAACCTCTGTCTTGGGTAGTAGACGCCCTTCTTTTGCCTGACTTCGTGCCCACTGTGGATAGACCACTAGGAAACGTGCGGTGTTGACATCGAAGCGTGGATACGCAGTAAAATGATTTAAAAACTGACAAGGAATGCAATCAGAAACCCCGGGAAAGTTCAGGGAAAGTCCCCGTTGTGATGACACCCGGAAATGTGGTCAGCTCAGCTCTCTGACGGCACATGGCAGGACAGAGGCACACTCCTGTGGGGTTTACCCAGTTCGGGGCACATTTTGCATTTTCTTAAGTGACTGTACCATCCAACTTTTCCAATGGTGCTTTGTCTGAGCGACGGGGCCCTAAATTCAAATTACATCTTGGATGAGGCTTACTCGGTTCACATGTCATTATCCCAACTCCCATCTCTAATGTAGATGAATGACTCAGACTTCGGTGACAGGTTAAAAAAAGAGTGGGATGGTTCTGTCACCCGAAAATAGCCCGTGTCTAAGTTACTTTTGGTCTTACATATTCCCCTTTGCTGGACCCTTTTGTGAAAGGACCTGAAAAATATTAATATGTGTGTGTGTG
>PVJL010018010.1:0-16967 GCA_004026885.1 Lyroderma lyra
CCGCCCTCCAGAAAACAATTGCGGTTTTTGGGGGATCCCCCCATACAGGACATCAGAAAATCCGAACTTTCATGGCAATATATACTCAACGAAAGGCCCTCAGCATCTACCAGAATGGTGCATTTTACAATGATTTTTCTGTATATTTTGCAAAACATTTCTCCCTTTCTCTACTATACAATACCAATCCCTATACACCCCACACTCACCTCTGTCTAGTTCTAGGAAAAAGTTAGCTCCTTCTGACAACTGTTATGTTTCCAGATCCAAGATCAAAAATTTATAAACCCACAAGTTTCATTTTGGTTGCAGCACTCAGGATTCTTCCCACTTACTAGAATTAACGTTTCCCAGGTGTCTCTAATCCTTTTAAATAGCCTCATATTTTTATCTGTGCTTGTCCTACTTTATATTTATTTCCTGCCGTAAGCCAATTCAATGGTGTCTTGCAGACACCATTAAGTGTACACTGTAAATGTCTGTGTAATACATAATACAAATTCATGTACATTCCTTGTGACTTCTCCTGGGGCCATTTCATCACCAACTGACCCACCAAGGGAAGACAAGAGGAAAAGCCTTAAGATCATATTAATTGTGGTCAGGTGAGGTGAGGTTCTGAGCCTTAATTAAACCACATTGCAGTAAAGCCCTTAAATCTGAATTATTTGTATACCCTTTTAGAGCACTGATCTCTTTAGTCATCTCTCTGCTTAATTAGAAAGAAAGCCAGCTGTTACCCTGAATGGAGAGAAAATGAAAACCACTTTGGTTCATGATGATCAGCAGGGGGCCAAGTTCAAGGGAAGATCCCAGGCCCCACCCCTAAGGGTTCTGATTTTGCAAGCAGTGGGTAGGGTGCTTTGGGCCTCAGGTACAAAAGACACATACACGTGTATATATATATATATATATATATATATATATATATATATATATATATATATATATACACACAAAATAGGTCACTTCTGCTAGCAATCTGATAGTTACACACTTGGAAATTTTGCATAAAGGGGTCCTCTACCTGAGAAGAAAACACTCCAACAGCCTCTATTCTCATTAAAATGTAAGTCTGGGTTGGCTGAAATCAGTTTGATTATGACCTTTTGGCGCTAACTGGTTTTCCAAATACTGAGAACAGCTGAGAACTCCCTGCCCCGCCACCACACACACAGTGAGTCACAGACACTAACCCAGGACCCTGACACTAGGAGGGACAGTACTGGAACATGATCACCACACAAGACAAGTGTCCAGAAATTCTGGCCACACAGGCGATTGGATTACATATTTCTCAAAGAGCATGTTAAAGTATGTGTCTTATTTTTGTAACACACGTTATAATCATGTCTCCACGTCATCATTTACTAGCAAGAGAACCACTCGTGCTGAGTGTGCCCCTTCACCTTATCTAAGAAATAGAGGCAGCCCGCTGCTTGCAGGCTTATGAACATTGAGTGGCAGCTCGAAGCATCTATTACTGTCGCTGTTTTGTTAACTATTTGAAACAGTTTAAACATATATAGTTTTTGATCCATAGTTAAAAAAGAGTCCCTGGCTGTTCCAGTTCTCAGAACACAGAAGATTACGTCAAGAACGATTCTCTCAGAAACACTGAGAGAAACCTCATGCATTACTGGCACACGTGTGCATTGGAGCAACTTCGGAAAGCAGCTCAACAAATTTCTATCAATCTCCATAAAAGGTTTATGTACAAAGAACATTGCAGCACTATTTATGAAAAACAAACAAACAAACAAACAAACAAAAATGGCTACCAACAAAAAGCCAAAATGATTCTTCCCACAGATGTGGGTCCTCAGAATGATGGGGGTCTGACTACAACCGGGCTCCCCAGTTCCCTGTGGGGTGTCTGTGGCAGTAGGTTGGATGTGGCCCCTACATGTGTGGCTGGATCACAGGGGCAGCTGACACTGCAGGACTCGGGACAAACCTGGAACCTTCCAGTCTATGCTAAGGACATCCCCCAGCTAGAGGCATCACAGCCAGATGTCCCGAGAGGGATCTGTCTCCACCTGCACAGGGGCCTCCCACCATCACAGACCCTGCGTCCACGTATAATGGGGCGGGCAGGCATGTGTGGCTGCCTGGCAATCACCCAGGATGGGGGCTGCAAAGGAGGCACACACCTTACAACATTTGTGTAATGTTTTATGTGCACACGTCGTACTTTAAAATGAAGATCTATCTACTGGAATAAAAACAAAAAGAAGCAGTAACTGCGTGATTTATAAACCCCACTCCACCTTCCTGGCCCAGGGGTGTTGCCTGCAGCAGCACAAAACCTAAAAGGCAGAGAACCCCTGGGCCAAGCTCAGGGCCCCTGCCTGCACAGCAGCATTAGGTTGTCTTAATGGACCCCGCACGGGGCCTGTTTCTTCCCAAGCAGCCAAGCATGGTATTAAAACAGTGACTTCCATCAGCACAAGGGGCACGTGAGAATGCAGAGGCGATAACCTGCTGGTTACCCTTCCGTGGGATGCAGGTGGAGGCACCTGATGTTCACACAGGACTCAGAGTGGGACGTCAATAGTCCAACACAGCTGGGTTGTGCAGCGTTTCTGCAGACAGGGAGCCAGTAACTGGTAGGAAGTTTTATTGTAACGAATTTGCATTTTCAGTTAAAATGCACAAACTTTCTCAGTTTTCCTGGCTATGACTCAGGTGAAAACTTTTTTGGCCAAATGATCCTGTGGCATTTGTCTAGCTGAGAGTCTGACATGCTCCTTTTATGTTGAAATAGCAGATTGCTAAGAGGACACGCAAAGGAAAAATAAAAAAAAACTATTTACCAGCATGTTTTTTACATATACTCCACAAACTACAAAAATAAAGCAAATAAAATAATTCTGGGAGTTCCCTAGTGGTGTAGTGGCTTAAGGCTTCGGCGCTGGCGCTGTCAGTGCTGCGGCCTGGGTTCGATTCCCAGCCGGGGAACTACCCACATACAAAAAAAATAAAACTAAAAATAAATAATTCTGAAGACCAATAAACACAAAGCTTACCAAATTTCTTCCATAGGTATGCTAGGATCTGTTAATGGTGCAGTTCATTTTCATATTATTAAAATGCCACATTAATAAAGTGCTATGATAAGATTATTATTATAGTAACTTTATTTTAACAGTATTAAAACCTGATATTTTATAGAAACAAGATAAAAGTAGATTTTGGTGGGGAAAAAACTGAATTCACCATTTGGTATAAGAGTGAAAGAAATTAAAAAGTATACTGATTTTGCTTCGAAAGCTTAACACATTCCAAATGGGTCATGGTCTTGAGGAAATGACTTCCCACTGAGACAAACTTAGAATTCAGGTATGCATAGGTGTCACCAACCTAGATGTGCCCTTACCTGGCCCTGCTCTGCCTTCAGACTTGATCAACTCTGTGCCTAAGGCACGTTGCCTCCACTCTGAGACTCAGAATTCTTATCAGTAAAACAGAAATAACACAACATCACTTATCTCAATCAGGTTATACAAGACACAGAGACATCTTCCACCCTGAACCCTACCACTCCAATTTAAATATTGCTTGCAGTACAGGGGGAAAGAGATGTTATGGCCCCATTCCTATGCCCCTTTTAAAATAATTGAGCCAATAAAAAAATGTTTACTTTGATTTCTTATGTGGGTGCCACATGCACACTCGCCATCAGAAATGAGAAATCTTTTATATTTGGTGTCTATAAAGAAAGTCTGATGGAACATAAATTTCATTAAATTTTCAAAACCCTGCCTTTAGCTTAAGAAAATATTCTGCATGGCTCAGAAGAATGATTATATGTGACAGCCAATAAATTAGAGGACTCTAAGCAATTAAAAGAGAAAAAGATAGGCTATAACACAGAACAGTTACAAAGTCCTACTTATTTATATTCAGGCCACTAATTCCATTCTGAGCTTTGCAGCAATTAACAAGAAAACAAACATTTGGTTGGTTAAATAATTCACAACGCCCATAAAGTTTTGTTTTTTAAATTCTGCAGATGAAATGCAAGCTTCCCTGATTCCAAGATGAAGGTGTCCCCACACGCCCACACGGGCTCTGTTGACGTGAAGATCACCCCTCACCTCCCCCAGCCCAGCGCACATGGAGGGTGGAGTCTTGGGGCAGCTGCTCATAGGTTCATCTACGTTGTCTACGCGGGCTGGGACTACAGGACTTAGCGTCTCCATCACGATGCTCTGAACGTGAAATTAACGAGTAGGGAAAGCAGGTGTGAACTTCAAGTGTCCCAGACACATGGGGAAAGTGGTCACTGAAGAAGGAAGCAGCTGTGATCAGATGAGGTCTGGGGACACAGCCGCTGTGGTGGTGAGACAGGCTTCCGCCACTTCTCACCAGTGACGGAGATGTGGAAAGGACACACACACAGCCTGCAGCAATACCAGCGGTGCGCACTCCCGGGACTCTCTCTGTGCCCTGGGCCAGCGGTGTCAGGGGCTGGCAGATGGCGCCCAACCTATGGCCAAGTGCTGCCTGCCACCTGATTTTGTTCTGCCTGGGAGCTAAGGTTTTTTTCACATTTGGTCGACAGTCATCCAAAGAGTATCCTGTTTTCCTGACATGTGAAAATCATATGAAACAAACTTGGCAGGGCCCACAAATAAAGTTCTAATGGGACACAGCCACCTGCGTCCACCTGCGTCCACCTACACACGTTTTCTGCGGCTGCTCGGCTGCTGCTGCAGAGGGAGAAGTGACCAGTGGTGGTTGAGGCCCCATGGCCTGCCAAGAAGCCAGGATTCAGAGTCCAGGTGCCGTACGGGCCCATGTGCATGACCTCCTGGGAAAGACCCAGCTGTGGACACAGAACAGTGACAGGACATGGGACTACATGGGGGCCGCTGGAGAAAATGTTCTGATCTGTGCTGTTGGTGCAACTGTCAACCCCCAGAGACCTTTATAGCATGTGGTATGGATTTAACCAGTATAATTAAGAAAAACAAAACAAAACAAACAAACAAAAACACCGGGTCTGTAGGATTCCAAACCCCTTGCCACACACACCTAGCAGATCCCAGCCCTCTTTCCGGTTCCATATCCTCTAGCTGGAAGTGAAGGTCTCCACACAGGTACCTTCAAGGGTAATAAGAGCTACGCTGCGTTCCGTCCAAGACCACTGAACATGTCTACCTGTGTACAGACCAGCCAGAGCCTTCTGGATGTGGCTACCCGAGTGCTCCCACCCATCCTGCGCTGAGACCCCGGGGACCCCAGGACGCTCCCTCTCTGCCTCCTATCAGGTGTTCTCTCCCTGCGGTGTGCCCTCTTTTCTCCTGTGGCCTCGTCACACCCTGCACTTGCTCCCAGACCCAGAAGGACCTCATTGTCACTCACTCTTCTTCCCAACTCGAGCTACCACCGAGTTCCAAGTTCCTTTTGTCACCTAGGTCCCTGGTCCCTTGTTCCCAGGACTAAGATGCCTATTATCCACGCCATATCTTTTCATCTTCTTCCCCTGGTCTTGTGCAGAACAAAGATTTTTGTTTTGTTTTGCATTTTGGTGGGGTTTATAAATTTTTCCTTACATCAATTATGCTTTTGGTGTCAACTCTAAGAACTCTTCAGCTAGCCCTTGAGCTCAAATACCTTTACCTATTTTTTTTTCCTGGAAGTGTCACAGTTTTACATTTTGCATTTAAGATCAGGATTCATTTGGAGTCAGTTTCTGTATAAAGTGTGTGTGGGTGTAGGTCAAGGTTAACTGTTTTGCCTGCACGTGGCTATTTCCAGTACCACATGTTGAAAAGGCCATCCTTCCTCACTAACTGCCTGTTCACATCTGTTATACTCAGCTGAGCATATTATGTGCAAGTGTGTTTCTCAGTTCCCTACTGTGTCCTTGATCTAAAGGCCCACCCATCCATGGAGACAGCCCTGTCTTCATTACTATAGCACAGTGGTTCACAAACTTTTCTCACTGATGTGCCCCTTTAAAATCCATTTCCATAAATTGTACCCCTTGTTTTGAAAACAGCCATTTTTAAATACACTTTTGTTCAGTGACTATCTTCATGTAAATTAGTGGAAATGAGGTCATAATTCAGGAAAGAAAAATCAGTACACTAAAAGTACAAACTGCAGATTTAATTTTATAATATCCGTAACCCAGTTAAATATTGCTAATGATGACCAAGTATTTAAACATTAAATAAAAAAAACTACTTGAAAGTAATCATGATTAAAGAGAATGCACTTATTGTGACTCAGTCAGTAACTATACTGATCAAACAGTCTGGCTACGGATGTATTTATGTGTTTGGGGCAGTTCTAGAACCGTCATAAATGGATTGTTCTGAACCTGTTCGTCATGACTGGTAGAAAAACGGTATAGGGGAAGGGTTCATAGCCACACCCTCACCAATCATCACCACTAATGTGATATAATGTGAAGTATCTATATGAACAGTGATTCAGATTTAACACTGACTGTTCCATAACGTTTTGCACTTTTTTACTTGTTGTTTCACCATTACTGATGATTTTCTGCGTAGTCCTGAACAGCCCACCATGTACTCCCCGGGGTATGTGTACCACACTTGGGAACCGATGCCCTAGCCTAACGTAATCCTTAACATCAGGCAGAGTGAGTCCTCACACTTCATTCTTTGCTTCAGCTATTTAAGGTCTGTGCCTTGCCATGTAAGTTTTAGAATAAGCTCTTCTTTAAAAAAACAATCATTTATTTATTTTACGTTTTTAATTACAGTATCGTCGACATGCACTGCTATACTTGTTTCAGGTGTACAGCATGGCTGTTCCACTCTTACACATGTTGCAAAGCCATTACCACATTAAGTCTAGTACCCATCTGGCACCACACAAAGTTACTACATGATCGACTGTACCCCTATGCTGAACATTTCCTAAAAACAACACAAAGCAAGCAATCAAAACCTTGCTTGGATTTCTGTTAGGAACTGTATTAAACCTATGTATCAGTATGGGCAGAACTGACATCTTTAATACATCAAGTCTTCCAATTCATGAACATGGTATGTCCCTCCACTCACTTGGTCTTTTATTTCTGTGATCCACAGTACACAGTTTTCAGCATAAAGATCATGTAGGTGTTTTATAAAGTATATACTTAAGTGTTGCATTTTCTGTAGGTCAACTGTCTAACTAGTATTGTTTGTAATTTTAGTTTTGATCAGTTCACCCATTCTCCTATAAAAATGTGTTTATTTTTGTGTGTTGAAGTTCTATATTTGGACCTTGCTGAACTCAGTTTTAGGAGATTTTTATAGATTCCTTGGGATTTTGTATGTGTCATCTGCAAATATAATTTTATTCCTACTTCCAATATGTGCGCTACAATTTCTAATACTATGCTGCGTAAGAGAGGTGAGACAGACATCCTCTTCTGATCTCACGGGGAGTTCATTCAGTCTCTCACCACAAAATACAATGTTAGCTGGACTTTGGAAATGGAAGTAATGACCCTGTGTTCCTAAAATGGTGAGAGGTTTCATCACATATAGGTGCTGGGTTTGTTAAATGTTTTTTCTGTGTCAACTGACAGGGTCATACAATTTTTCTTCTGTAGCCTGCTGATAATGATGTATTTACTCTGGCTGATGTTTGTCCCTTCTGCTCCATGAGGATACAAGAACTCAGCTACCCAAAGATCCCCTTCATCTGACCCAGCTAGCTCTGACCTTGGGCTTCCAGCCCCCAGCAGTGTGAGAAGTCACTTTCTGTGGGTTAGCCCCCTGCTGCTGTCTGTGGTATTGCCTATAGCAGCCCAAATGGACATTTTGTCAAACAAGCTTTTTGTTTGATTTTTTCTTCCTCTTCTTCTCATCTTCTTTTTGTTTATGCCATTTATTTGTTGGAGAAAATTAATCATTTCTGCTCCTGGGTTGATTATAATATGGTTTAGGTTAGTTGCATTGCTGTGATCCTCTAAACTGGCAGCTGGACCCAGGGGCTCAATCAGAGTCATGATTATTTACTATCATTTTAGTGAACCGTCATTCATAGGTGGTGGTGGGTACTTCCTATGGCATCTAGTCAAGAGGCACCTAATTCTAGGTGTCTCTCTCTTGTTGAAATTGACCCGCTCACACATTTTCTATTTCCCAACCTAGATGCAGTAGTCTCCTTGCCTGAAATCTTTGGTAAATAGCAATTTCACTTTTCAATCTCTTTTGGAAAAAAATCCAATTTCACTTGCATCCACTTTCCATCATATTGTCGGATATTTAAATTGTCAGACTGTCACTGAGATGGCCTGACCGAACCAAACCCTGAGAAGTGGGCGTGTTAATGGGGAGGAGTGTTTCTGTGTGGACTGACTGTACAAATGCTCAGTTCACTCACACATATTCTCTTGATAAAGTAATTTTTGTTCCTGAATTCTTCTTCCAAACAGTAAGGAATTAGATTGTGACTGCTTGTACACTAGGAGGGTATCCTATCCCTCAACTTACCCTCAACAACGACTTACCTTCCTAAACTATAACATACTGAGGGGCTAGCATGTAAACTTGTCTTTCTCCTAAGTTTATATGAAAATTGGGTGTTGATATTGCAATATCTATAATATCTCAGACCCTCTCCCACCCCCATTCTCTCTCACTAGCTACCCCTCCACCTAGCCCTCTGAAGTCACCTTCCTTTTCCTGACCTCTTCACCCCCAAACCATGATACTATGATCCTGCCAGGTTAAACATCCCAATACATACATCTGGTCATCTCGTTGACTCTGGCATCTAACACTCTCTACGACCTGGAAATTCAGTCTCATTCCGCACAGTAGCATACAAGACTTACGCCATTTAATCTTCCTCAGCATTCTCCTTCGAGTAAAATTTACTCAGAAATAACGATTCTCTTACATTCAAGTGTCTCCACCTTTGTTTAAATAAAAAGTATCACTGCCTAGAATACCATCCCCCAAAATCTAATGCAGTATCAACATTCAGGTTTTACTCACTTGTGTGACATGGGCACCAACTAATAGTTAGGTTGACTTTCAGCCAGCAAACCCCACCCCTTTTTGAGCAGTCCCGCTATAAAGCCTCAGCATTTTTCTCTTTTTACCACCTTGTTCTTATATTATCTAAGTTCTTTTATTGTTAAATTTATTGGGGTGGCATTGGTTAGTTAAAATTACATAGGTTCCAGGTGTACAATTCTATAGTGCATAATCTATGTGTTGTATTATGTGTTCATCACCCAGAGTCAGTTCTGTTTACATCATCATATATGACATCCCCTCCCTCCTCTCCCACCTGCTTCCCCTCAGGTTACCACTAAACTACTGACTGTGTCCATGAGTTTTTGTTTCTTGTTTGCTTTCAGCCTTATGGTCCACATATGCATGAAATCATATGGTTCCTGTTTTATTCTGTCTGTCTTATTTCACTTTGCATGATGGTCTCAAGGTCCATCCATGTTGTCATAAATGGCAATATTTCATCTTTTCTTATGTCTGAGTAATATTCTATTGTTTAAATGTACCACAGCTTCTTTATCCAGTCATCTACTAAAGGTCGCTTTGGTTATTTCCATGTCGGGCCACTATGAACAGTGCTGTGTTAAACATCGGGGTATATAAGTCTTTGAAGACTAAGATTTCCAATTTTGGGGGGTAGATAGCCACAAAGGGGATTGCCAGGTCATATGGTAACTTCATTCCCAGTTTTCTGAGGTGCCTCCACACTGTCCTCCATAGCAGTTGTACCAATTTACATTCCCACCAGCAATGTATGAGGGTTTCTTTTTTTCTACAGTCTCTCCAGCACTTGTTATTCCTTGTCTTGTTGATAATGGCTATTCTAACAGGTGTGAGGTGGTATCTGATTGTGGTTTTGATTTGCATTTCCCTAATATCTAGTGAAGTTGAGCATTTTTTTCATATGTCTGCAGGCCATTTGTATGTCTTCCTGGGAGAAGTATCTCTGGCCATTTTTTAAATTGGATTGTTTGCTTTTTATTTTTATTTTGAGTTGTACAAGTTCTTTATATATTTTAGATCTCAGCCCCTTATCAGAAGCATTGTTTGCAAATATTTTCTCCCGTTCGGTTGGTTGTCTCTTTACTTGGTTAATGGATTTTTTTTTTTTTTTTTTTTTTGCTGTGCAGAAAGAAGCTTTTTAGTTTGATACAGTCTCATTCATTTATTTTTGCTTTTACTTTCCTTGCCTTTGAGGTCAGGTTCATGAAGTCCTCCCTAAATCCACGGTCTATAAGTTTGGTACCTATGTTTTCTTCTATACAGTTTATTGTTTTGGGTCTTATGTGGAGGTCTTTAAGCCATTTTGAGTTAATTTTGGTGTAAGGTAATAGTTTGCAGTTCAGATTCATTCTTTTGCCTGTGGTTTTCCAATTTTCCCAGCACCATTTACTGAAGAGGCTTTCTTTTCCCCATTGTATATGTTTTGCTCCTTTGTCAAAAAATATCTGTCCATATTATTTACGGATTTCTGGGTTTTCGATTCTGTTGCATTGTTCTGTGTGTCTGTTTTTCAGCCAATACCAAGCCATCTTAATTATTGACACTTTGTAGTATACATTAAAATTAGAAAGTGTGATGCCTCCAGCCTTGTTCTTTTTATGTAGGATTGCTTTGGCAATTCAGGGTCTTTTGTTGTTCCATACGAGTCTGATCATTCTTTTATCTATTTCTTGAAACAATGTCTGTGGGATTTTGATGGGCATTGTGTTAAATCTGTATATTGCTTTGGGTAATAGGCCATGTTAACTATGTTGATTCTTCCAAATCCAAGAACATGGAATATCTTTCTATTTATTTGGGTCCTTTTCAATTTCTTTTATCAGTGTCTTATAGTTTTCAGTATCTACTCAGCATTTTTTTAGGAAGCTATGTATTAGGTCACTTCCTCTTCAACATCTTTATTGACATCCCCCCATCCACCTTGCTCAATAAAGGTTTTTGATAGAAATAAAGTATCAAATGAGCTCAGGAATCATTGATTCAATGGAGATTTGTAATAATTAAGACCCAACAAGTGTCAATTTCTACAAGGTCTAGACCATTTTGTGTGTGTCTCTTTTCTCTACATCCTTTGTGTCCCTACACAGAGTTTGGTATCTGTGAGTCTCTGAGATGGCTGGTAGGTAACTTCAAGATGAGTGACATGGACATGGGTTAGTAAGTACATGTGGGGACTCTGGGCTGACTGGATGGGTGATAGGGTTCAGCTGAGAGGTGGTGGAGGGGATGGCAGATGTGCCCCAGGCTCCCACTGCAAGAATGACCTATGGCTCCTGCTCTCATGATAAAGCGTCTCCCTCCATGAATGCCACCATGAGGAACTAATTGGATTCCTGATTCCAGATTCCCTACACAAAATGCCCAATGAGTGTGCACCTCCTACAGACCAATCTCACAGCAGGGACCAGGGTATGTTAGAAATGCTACCTGTTCCCCCTGTAACCCTGTTGTGGCTGGTTTTCCTGGTTGTTTAAGAAAAACCCCAACACATCTCTAACATTGTTGTTGCATTCTGAGGCCCACGTGTCCCAAAGAGTCATGTGTCACTCCTCATATCCCCCACCATCTCTCTAATGACAGTACTATCATCACATGATCACCTGTCTGGTCCACCGACATCTTTAAATCAATCCATGTCACATGACTGTTGAATCTGAAATTAAAAAATCAACAGGGAAGTATGTCTCTGGTAGATCCACCAGCTTCACCGTTTCTATGACATGTGACTGTGAAGACATTTTCAGAGATATTCCCTAAGAACCCTCTGACAAGCTTGGTTGCCAAGTCAAACTTCACTGGGCCTACATGCTTCCCACAGTTCCTTCTTTTTTATAGTCACATCTACGTCGGGGTAAAGGCATGGACACAGCCCTATTCTTCTGAGCAGTGTGACTCACAGTGTCATTAGAGGACTCAATGAGGTGACTATGTAAATGACTTTATTAGGATGGGCAGGCCACAGAAATGTCCCAAAGCTGTCATTTATCATTACGGCATCTCAGATGTGCACACACAAAACAAGTCATAAAACCTGTGCTTTTATTACACAGATCTGAAAATTTTCAACTGAACGTATTAGCCATTGACCCCCAAATACACCTGGTTATGGGATGCAGGCTGACACATTCCAGTCCCTTCCCTGCTGAGACACCTGACAGTGGACATAGGCAGAACAGCAGAAAGGTATTGCTAAGGCAGGATGTGAGCAGACAGCGTGCATGGACGCATGTGAGGAACAGGAGAGAGCATCCAATCCCGCTGCCCAAAGGGCCTGTCCTGCTCCATGGACCGCCAATCAAGGGGACACGTGAGAGCATCCAATCCAGCCGCCTATGAGGCCTGTTCCATTTCATAGGCAGCCAATCAAAAGCATTTACTGAGGCCTACTGGATCCAGAGGACAGGATGCAAAACATCTTGGCTCAGGCGAATCATCCATTTGGCATTTTAAGTCAATATCACACAACCATTGAATCTGAAAACAAAATCCACAGGGAAATAAAACGGTGGCTTCTAGCCAACAGTGTATGTCCCCAGTTCTACTGCTTCTAGCACATGGGAGCCTGCTGAAATTTATAAACAGATCTTCCCTATGAACCCTGACATGCTCAGCTACTTACTAAACTTTGCTGAGCCCTACCTGCTTCCCATAGTACTTGGGGAGCTACTGCATACAGTAGGCCCTCAAGAACTGAATGCCAGCTCCTAAAATCAGCCCCCCCATCACTGTGCACCATTGTGGGGACAGGAAGTTATGAAATGACCCCACACAGAAGACAGAGGGTTGTAATGACAGGCAGGGGAACAAGCAGTCAACAGAGGCCCTTAATGTTAGAGTCATATGCACAGATCAAGTCAGGGGTGTGAGGACCGGCAGGTTATTTAAGGAAAATGTGCAGCCCAGAAGGTCAGAGGTCCTAATAGGAAAATAAAAACATAATTGAGATTTAAAATCTTGGCTGCCCAAGAAATAAACACCAAGTACTTGGGTAAATTTCTAGGTAAGCACTTGTATAATACAAATGTGACCTCTGGCTTCCTAAATAACCAGAAAGATACAGGTTAAAAAAATACTGTCCATAGAGGGGAAAATGGAGAGATGACACAGGAAGTGTAAGTATATAGGAAACACGAGCCACAAGGACTAGAGCAGCAGAAGTAGGGCCCACCACCACCACTGTGGGGACACAGAGCAAAAGAACAAGCTGCAGGCTTTATTAAATGACACATCAGCAATTCGTTCACAGCCCCTGAAATGGGAATGTGGGTGTCCACGTCTCCAGGACACACACATATTCCGATTTCAGAATCACTGAGGTGAAAAGAATGAAAAGAACTCTTAGGAGCAACGTAACCCTAACAGCATTATCCAGAAACCACACAAGTAAAGCAAAGGAAGGGATATGAAGAGGGAGGAAGTGGAAAGTGGCAAAGGGTGTGCTGGACAATGAGGAGACAAGTTTCTGGGGAAAGAAGTGGGGGGCGCCCGCATGGAGCCCAGTGCTCACCCAGTTCCCGTGAACACGGGTGCAGCTGAGATGGCAAAGGCCCCGCAAGGCATGCCCCCTTTTCTGCACCACAGTTTTTGTTCCCCACTGTTTCAGGTTATCTGGCATGGTCCTCTTAAGTTAAACCCTGTTCCACAGCATGGATTACATTGGATGGCTCTTTTACAGCCTTTTGGTTCCCGCCCAGTGCAGAAGCACAAAGTAGTTGCTCAATACACATATTCTCAAGTGGCTCCCTCTCCTGCCCATAAACAGAACCTTTACAAAACAGTGAAGTGGAAACACACACACACACACACACACACACAAACTGACTTGTTCAGTATACAGAGATCATAAAAATCACATTGCATCAACATAGTCACTCAATTAGTAAAATACATATCTTGTTTTCAACCCAAAAAGAGCACACAGATTCTGTTACATGCTGTTAGATGCGGGACTTGCAAGACACATCAAAAGGAACTTACAAGCAAACTGGAGTTTAGCTTCTCTGCTGATGATGGTCCCAAGCGAGTTTGTCGCAAAACACTGGTAGCTCCCTGCATCTTGATTCCTATCGGGGTTCACAACCACTAGGTCACCTCTGTTCTGTTTATAGTGGTGCTCCACACTCAGATTGATGTCACTCCCATTCAGCTGCCATCTGTAAAAAGTGTCAAGGAGTTTCCCCCTCTTAGTATACTCATTAAAAAAAATCTACATAATAAAAACCACTCTAAACATCACTTCATTGGTAAATGGACTACTATACAGCTGTGAAAATGCTCCATCCTTAAGGAACTGAAGACCAAGTGTGCCCCAGCTGCTTATCAGAAACCCAAGGCTGAGGAGCCCTAGAAAGTACAATGGAACAGCATTCAGAAGTTCCAGGTTTCCCAGGAGTGTCTGAGGAGGGGAGAATAACTTAGTCTGTTCATGAGGGGGAAGTCAAGCCAGCTCTAAACAGGTTACAACATGCAGAATTGAGGTGATTATCTCACACATGTCAGGCCAGTCTCATGCTGCCAGTTAACGGGGAGAAGGAAAGTTTCTTTGATTTATCTGGGCTAACTGAGCACATTGAATGAATTAATTGGGTAAGTGCTCAACGACCCATGCCAATCTATCTAGGCAAACACTGATTCCTGATGCCTTCCCTGCCATTGTGCACCACCATGGCACCGTTAACTAAATGGTACACTGTGGTCCAAGTCCCTCAGTGCCACCCAGGGGGTGCAAACAGAAAGGGCACTAGCCCCAGAGCCATATTCATCAGTGAAAAACCAAAAGAAAGAAAGAAGCTGGCTGTTAAACAAGGTTTTCCACAGGAAAAGTAGAAGTTTTTAAACAGCTAATACACCTGACTCACCCAGGTCAAGTTCGCTTTTGCAAACTCATCCCTGTCCTGCAACCTCAAGGACACACCCACTATAGAAATTGAGCCACCCACCTGCTAGAAGACTCTCTTCTTCCAACAAAATCACACTGCTGTGTGTTCCACAAATTTTACTACTATCGCCTGCATTGCCCTTTATGCTAATTTTGAGGAAATGTGTAATATCTAGCCCATTTTATACATGAGAATTTCAATAAAACTGCTGAGTGGCTGACAGCTGTTGCATATGTATCATTTGGCTGGAGCAGAAGCAGTGCCCATTTATTCTAGTCCAGAGTTGTTTAACCATGTCATGGCCACCTAAAAGTGTTGCATTAACATATAAAATATTTAACCTGGACACATTACATACCATGAAAACATGTAAAGAGGTGCAAATATTAACATCATCACAAGTGAATGTACAGAAACTTACATGGACCATTATATAGCTGTGAAAAATGTATAAACATTTATATTGATACCATTTATACACAGTTTTAAAACACAGAAAAGTCCTATTAGGACTGCTCTAAACATGTTCTTAATGTATTAAAATGATAAACCTCAACTTCAGGTATTTTAAAGCTCTCATGGACAGAGAGAGAATGCGTTAAGGGGAAAACACTGGGAAATTTAGCTTTTTTGGTTTTATTTCTTAAACTGAGCAGGGGTCACAGGCATGTTCATCCTCCCACTTGACTGGATGCCTGTATCATCTCCTACAACTGAACTGGCACGCAATGAATGCATACATTCTTAAATTTTGTCCCTATGCTCAAACAAATGCTTTATCATTTGCTCATTTTCTTAAAAATCAAGACTTCCTCAACCTGTCTCTCTTTATTCACACAGCAGCCGCCCAGGTCTAAGGCAACGATTCTCCCGAGAGACCACAGTGCAGCGAGCGCACAAGGGCATGCTCCAGGCCTTCCCTGCGAACTTACAAAGAACACAATTGGACAGAAACCGAAAGAGCTGTCACCGCTTTCTCATCTCGGGCAGATGCTGCTATTGGGTTTTGGGTTGTTTTGTTTGGAGAAGAACATCCTTACGATCCTTCCCAAGGCAAGGCCGCACTGGCATGGGTGTTTTGGGTCACCTTCTCCTATATGACTTTCATTCTGCCTGCAGAGTTATGGGGTCGAACCATAAGTACATATTAACCCTCTCTCGTCTTATTCGTCCCCCAACCCTAGGACCACAGAAACGCAAAAAGAAATGAAATAAAGGAAAAGGATCCAGCTATATTCCATCCAAACCCTCTGTTCTCTTGATGTGTAGTGTGGTCTGAGGAATGGCGTCATCACCACCTCCCACTGCATCGTCACCACCAGAGCCATCGCCACCAGAATCGGGGAGCCTGGGGCACATGCAGAACGCTGGCCTCTCCTAGACCTGTGGGGTCAGCTCGCCGGCGGGAACACCGAGGGCTTCGCAGCCGGGACTCAAGCTGGAAAGAACTGCTCTGACAGCTGTGGGGACACAAGCAGGTGACAGTGCCCGCTCGTGACCTGGCCTGTTTCACACCCAATGACTAATTAGGAAGCCCTTCCTCCCTCCCTCCCTTTCTTGAGGAAAGCATCTATCGAGTTCTGTGCATCAGACAATGCTCCGGTTTCTGAGGGTGGCGAACAGGGGTCCCACCTTCACAAAGCTTCCTGCTTATGGGGCCGTGGCTCCTGCCCCCACCGCCCGTGTGGTCCCCAGGCTCTGGCCACCCCCATGTCACAGCACAGTGACCAAAGGTGGGATGCAGGACCCGCGCTCCCGGGTTTATGGGTGGAATCACCCCGTTACCAGCTGTGTAGCCGTGGGTACGTTACCCATCTCCCCTCGACCTACACTTTTCACAGGTGAAATGAGGAAGTACCATCGCTCCCACAGGACTGCTCTGGATATTTAAGTAGACAACGTGTGCTCTTAGTTCACAAGGGCCGCTCGGCAAACAGGTGGGTGCCACCGTCCACACAGGTGGGGGATCCGTCACAGACTGCCAGCCCGTCTTTCCTCCTCACCTTTCTGTAACCCCGCCCCCTTTGAGGGCACACGGTTACACGTGAACTGCCCCGTCCAATGCTTTTGGCCACCTCCTCTCAGCCGG
>PVJL010018011.1:0-16965 GCA_004026885.1 Lyroderma lyra
TAGGGTCTGAAAACTTATTATCTTATGGGGTAAAAATGAATTAATAGCTCATATATACCCCAAATTGAATACAAATAATATTATCAGAAAAAGTATAGAATAAGTTTTTAGAACATGCAATGCGTTATATAAGCAATAAAAGATGGAAACAATAAGAAAACATTGACAAAAATGGCTACATAAAACATAAAGATCTGCATATGTGTTTTTAAAGTACCATAAGCAGAACTGGGAAACAGCTTGGGAAAAAAAACCACTGACTTTATGACATGTATACATTAGATGTCTCATCTAATAATTGTGCCTTGGGTAAGAAACTGGATGCTGTGTTTGTCTGATTGTTTGAGTTTGTACCCAGCTTTGCCATCTTCTGTGACTTGGGCGTATTCTTCCAGCTATGTGGCTCTCAGTTCCCTCATCTGTAAAAGGGGACAACCCTACCAGGCCCGTGATACTGAAATAATTAAATGAGTTCATTTCTATAAAGTGCTTAAAACAGTGCCTGGACTCAGTAACCATTAGTTGTTATTATTATGTACAGCAAAAATATAACATCCAGAATATTTTAATGTTAAGAACTAAAATTAACTTGCAGAAGTACAAACAATACAATTTCTAAGTGAGTAAAATATAAAGACAGATAATTCACAGAAGAAGAAATATGAATAGCCTATAGATTCTGGGAGATAGGCATATACGTTACAGGTGGCAGGATTGTAGGAAAAGAATTTATCAGGGTTGAATTTTATTATGTGTGTATTAACTGAATTATTTGCAACAAGCTTGTCCAACCTGCAGTCTACAGGCTGCATGAGGCCCAGGCCAGCTTTGAAGGTGGTCCAACAGGAATTTGCATACTTTCTTAAAACATTATAAAAATTATGCATGGACATTTTTTTAGTTCATCAGCTAGTGTTAGTGCATTTTGTGAGTGGCCCAAGAAAACTTTTCTTCTTCCAATGTGGCCCAGGAAAGTCAAAAGTTTGGATACCCCTGATTTACAATGAGAATTTCTTTACTTATTGATTGTGAAATTTTAATATTTAAAAATAATGAGAGCTGGCATATAGGAAATACTCAATAAATAATCACTGTTATTGTAGATAAGAATGTAATGATCAATCTTGAAATTATGTTCTAGTCTTTTGTTCTCAATGTACCAAAAGTCAATCCATTTTTCTGCCAACAAGAATGCCACTGTTTGTTCTAAACACACAATTTTTCAAACCATTTTCTTACAAGTAAAATGTGAAAAATAATATCAACTAGATAGTCCATCACCAAATAGGATTTATTTGGAAAAAGGAAAAACTAAGAAAAAGGCCACAACCTAGTACATGCAGGAGCAGACCCAGCAAGCCACGTGCACATAATGGCCTCTGTTCTAAGATGATGGGTATACAAGAGTGCTGTCAGGAAAAATCCAGTCATAAAAGCCTCTATTTTTCCTAGGACATGGATGGATACTTTCCAGACACCCCTTGTATATCAGGGAGACAGGAAACATACAGTTTTATGAAAAGAAGTTAGGTGGGCTCATGAATTGCCATAAGCTTAACTCCTCCCATAGACATCCTAGCTTGCTCTGTTTCCTTAAAGGCCCAGTTCAGCTTTATCAAGTGAAAGCTTGCATAGTTTCCAAATGACCAGTGATAGCTGTCTGGATTGATTGGAATTGAGAGAAAAGCCTCAATACTTTGCTTTAACTTCAATAGATTCGACCTAACACAGAGCTCGGTATTTGCAAAGAATTGTATACTTTCAAATATAAAGAGCAAGAAGGTAATTCACATTTTAAGGATTGTGTCATTTTTATTTATTCATGTTTTGTTTATTTTTTTTACTGAATCATGTTAATATGCTATGTCTGTATAGCTAACAGAAAAGTAACTTACTTGAGAAAGGCAAAAATAAATTGCCACAGGTTTTTAATTTTCATTGTTAAAAATATGATATAGTTAATGCTGCTCTGAGGCCTCTGCAAACAGGTTCTGCAAAAATCAAATTATTTATAGACAAAATGTCAAATTTTCTATGACAGGTTTATATCACAGAAGCATGAGTAACATTGGGATAGAAATCACAATCTTTTTTTGGTCTGTCCTTCAATAATAAATGTAAGGTCAACAGTTTCATATACTGTACTTAATGTAATGGTTGTATCCATTTTATCCTTTTCTCATCTAATGATAATTCTTACTCATTTGAGTTATGTGGAATAGATGGAGTCAGGCCAATCATAAACTCCTTTGACTGTAGTTATGAAATATGCTCAACTTTATAATAATGAAAAGCCATACCTGGGTATCCTCTACTTAGAAGTTAACTTCTTTAAGTAAATTAAGACTGTCCTTGACAAATGGTTAAGAACCTCACTAAATGAAATGTATAATTAGATTTACACTGCCATATTTGTATTTCTCTATGCCTCAATTTGTTCATTTTAAGAATGAGATTGGATTAAATATTCTAATTCTATCTTCCAGTTACAAAAAAAAAAAATTTAAATCTAAATATGTGCTTTTTTTATAGAAATCATTCCATATAAAATTAGACCAATTGTAAATAAATAAAGAAGTAAATAAAATATAGATTGATCCGTGATGAAATTCCAGAACAGATTATTAAAGATGTGTTCCTTTAATACTTCACAAATAAAAGTAAAATAATCTCAATGATAATCACAATAATGATTTAGGAAGGGTTGCATAAGAAATTTCCTCAAACAATAGTTTGCTTACTTATTTTAAGCAGAGTAATTGTATTCATCAATGAAGAAAATGCTGGAAATATTACAAGTCTTCATGTGGTTATCAAGTTATTTGGAGATTTTTAACATGAAGATTGAAAAATATAGACAGTGAAGTCTTCTTGTGGTTGTGACAAAAAATTGATTATTAATTATCAAGTCAAAGTTCATTATCAAGTTAAAGGATTAATTATTGGTTTATTTTGTTTTTTCCCTAACTTTTTTGCCCATGGTCCTGACACAGTTTACATTCTTTAAATAAATAACTTGAAGATATTAAGAATATTGAATTTATAAATAATTTAAATCAAGGCGGCATGATTAACTGTGTGCCCAGTGATAAAACCATCATTCCAAAAGTATAAGTATTCATAATGATGAGATTAAAACAATGAGATGAAATGTAGAAAAAATAAAGAAAAATCTTGCCTACCAGTTAAACAAAAAAACAAAACAAACAGAACTTAGGTTGTCAATAGTCCCTGCAAATAAGACAATATTTTATTAGCAGAGAACAAGTTCAGTATCTATCAGAAGAGTGACTGGCTATCCTTCCTTCTTAAAACTACTGTAATTGAAACCATTCCAAAAACTACTGCAATTTAAACTAAGCTACTAGTGTTCAAAACACACAAGGAGAGAGACACTTGTTTGGTTAGTCTACATCTGGAAATCTATGTTGAGTTCTGGTTACCATATTTAATAGTTAATGATAATCTTTTTAGTCCTGGTTACCATATTTAAAAATATATTAGAGACACTTGTAGACCAAAGTTAATTTTAAATATGGTAACTCTACTGGAAATGTTGTCACAAAAATTTTTAAACTAGAAATGTAAGATGTGTGCATTTGTGTCCACATTTATGCTTTTTGGACAGAATGTAAAGGGTTGTCGTAACTATACAAATATTTATTAAGACTCTATTTTGGGAAACAAGTTTTGTTTATTTTACTTTTTTATTTCTTTTGTTTTTCAAATACATACTTAACAAAGAAATATTAGCACTCTTCTTCACAGCGACCATTTTTATAAGCAGTAAAAGACGAAAGTGAGAAGAAGAGATACATAAATTTAATCAAAATAAAGCAAAACACCCCAACAGCATCCATGCTTCTTCAGGTTTATTCATCTTTGCATATTCAGTGTAAAGTTTATTGACAGATACTCAATACATACTGGTTAGATGACTGAATAATGAAAGAATGAATAAGTAATTACGGAGTGATTGACTTGTGAGGTTCCAGCCACTAGAAATATCCTAGTCAAGGCTGGCTGGCTATCTATCAGGGACCTCAGAAAACAGATTTCTGAAAGAAGTTGGTGGGCCTACATGACCTCTAACATGCCTTTTAAATGTAAAACGATTTACGAGAGCAATAAAATAATTATTTTCTATAATTCTGATTATTATCATAATTTCAACTTGTCCCAAGAAGTTTAAAAAACAAGCTATCTTGTCTATCAAGGGGAGAGAGAGTGATATAAAAAATGTAAAGAAGGTTAAAATTTCTGGCAAGTAAAATTTTAGTGAAGCATTTCTGCATATGTAATATATTATGGCAATTCAAGTTTATGTGCAAAATTAGGATGCCCTTCAGAAAAGAAATATTTAATTTGAATAGCAATGCACTATTCCACTTTTGTCATGATTTACTAAATCCTTTCTACAGCTTTGGCAATATACATAGCAATTAAATTACATTTTAAAACCCTATTTGGGCATTTTGTTTGGGATCCTAGTTTACCTACATAGGTTTAATACATTTTAAAGTGAAATTAAGCTTGTTTGTTTGTTTTTTCCTAAAGAAGTGACTGCTGTGAATAACTGGCTACTTATATTTCAGACTTGTTTTAATGTATTCCTTATAAATATTTTAATATTATGTTACATTCTATTAGTTTTATTTTTTTAATAGAGAGAATTTTAAAGTATTTGAAATAAATGATGTTAATAAAAAATGAGCAATATTTCAAATATTGTTAGATAAACAGGATTATCTAACTTAGATAAACAAAGGCATTTTTAAAAGTACATTATTGAGATGATATATGGGTTTAGATATGCAAAGGATAACAACTTTATGTTAAAAATTAAAAATTATGTAACCTGAGATGTTTTACAAGAGCATAATTATGTAAAATAAAAAACTGAACTAACATACACACACAAACATTTTAATGAGATTTGACTATAACCAATGTGGTATTATAAAAGATATTTTAACTAATCATCTGTGGCTTAATACTCTTATCAGGGATATATAGGCATAAATGTCTAGTAGTTTAACCTCCATGAATGCACAATATTTTGATCCATATTTTATATTGTCATTGCTTCAACACTTTATTGAAGCAGAGTAAAATCTCTCAATTTTGAAAAAAGCAATGTACATCTTTAGAACTAACAAAAAAAAGGGAGGCTACTCAAGCAGCACTCTAGTGATTTTTCATTAAAAAACAACAACAAAACCAAAACAAAATGGACAAAATATGCTTCTTTGTTGACAATGATTTATGCATCAACATTCCTCTTCGTTTAAAGTTGAGCTACCGTATTTTGCCCTGTATAATGCGCACGGTTTTGCCTGAATTGGCAAGGGAAGAATAAGGATGCGCATTATACAGAGGTAGTACTAATTCTGTATCTATGTTGTGTTTTTAATTTGAATTAAAATTAAAAAGTTTTTCCCTTAAAAGTTTGGGCCAAAAACATGAGTGCACATTATATATAGGAGCACATTATACATGGCAAAATACAGCAATTTAAGTAAATGGACCATGATATAAAAATATTATTTTAAGGACTTAGCATTAGTACTTTAACTTTCAAAGTGGATTCCTTAAACTGTTTAACACCATGAGCTAGCTTTAATGCCTTGAACTTGTCCTATTAGTATGAGAAAATGATATGAAAAGAAAAGACAAGAAATTGTCAAACAATAGAAAATTTAATTTTAAAAGTAATATGGTGATCACTAAAATAAGGTTATAAACACTACTAAACCCAAGATATATATTTCTATATACCAGCTACTGAAATTCTAAATTATTTGTGTATATGCTACTTCATTTGACAACTTAAATCTGAATGCAAATGATGATTTGATTTGGCCAATATTAGGGCACTAATCAAGGTTTAATACGCAGTTCAGTCAAACTTTAATCCTGCTTACCTATTTCTTCATAGACTTGATGGGTCTTCATTTAAAATCACTCACGATCAGAAAGAGGAAAAAATAAATCAATTCTCTTTACTGGTTTGTTTCGCACATGACCAACGGCTTGAGGTTTTCTTGGGAGATCAAAGAAAAGGAAATAATGTCACACCAAAAGTATTTATAATGAGTAATGTTAGCGTAATGAGCACCAAAGGAAGCAGTAAAAATTTGATGCTTGTAAAGTGTTGCCCAGTTTTCCAGTGTGAACACATCACGATTTGCTTCTGAAGAGTAGGGATTGCTGACAACAGAGGAAAAGGGATGCGGGAATATCGTCTCTCTTTTCCTGAGCACACTACGCACCCTGAGATGCAAGCCAACTCGTGGGCCTCTTTACCACCCCGCCTCCTTACCTCGCTCTCGCTAGACTTGTTGAAGACTTGACTCTGCCTATTCTGAGACTGCATTCCTGGGGTGTCCTGCTACCCTTTGGACTAAATAACATTCCTGCTCTTCAGTCACAGAGCAGCTCCTTCCACAAAATTAACACGCCAACACAGCATGCCTGAGGCTTCCGGTGTGCTTGTAGCTAAACTGAAAAATATTTGAGGATGGAAAGGAAGACTTTGAAGTTCTTGATGCTACTCTCAGCATTGAACATTTATTTTGGCAAAACAACCATTTGAAATGTGTCTACTCTTCAATTTAGAAGCAACTCTAATGATATATTATTTTAATGAGTTACAAATTCAAAAACAGAAAATCACTTGTGTTTTCTAGAAAATTCTGGTGAAAGGGGCATTAGCTGTTCGGGATTTTCTTTTCTATTATGTGATATATGAATTGTTCTTGCTTCATTTGTCGTAAATGCATGAAATGCCAACAAAGCCATTCCTTTATTTCCAGAATTTGCAAAACCCACAAACTTCCCTGCTGAAATTCACATAATTCTGTAGCATGCCATTAGCTTTAAATGGCAACTCCAAATACTTTCTTAAAATACCCTGATGTGATCTACATTTGTGGTAATCTTGTACCTAAAGTGCTGGTCCAGTGAGAAATATAAATATATACTTAATAATAACTTGCTAGTTTGAAAATGAATGCTTTACATATGTGACATTGGATATATCAAGGAGCTGTCTTTCTTCAACACAAAACAAATTATAAATGTGAATGCATTATTTCGGGTAACTAGATAGTGTCAGCTTTTAATATTATAAATTTCAGCTTACAAAGCTGAAATAAATCACATAGCATTTAGAGTACTGCAGTTTATTATTTGGGCAACAGAGGAAAGGTTTTGCTTGTAGGATCAAAGTATGTCTAAGGGGCATAGTGTAAGATAGTTCTGCCAGGAAATGATTTCAATAGCCTTTAGAAATGACACTGCACATGTGATTCATAAAATATGAAGTATATAGCAAGTACAATGACTCATTTTATATTATGTGTTCTGTAATTTGAAATCCCAGAACCTGCTATTTTTAAGTTATTACTTATAATATGACATTGTAAAACTTTCCCACCGGTTAATTTTCAACTTATATGAGGGTTGTCTGAAAAGTATCCAGCCACATAATACAAAAAAGACAGGCATTTACGCCTGGATTTTTCTGGACAGCCCTTGTATAATACATGATTTCCTTCATGTAGATCATATAGCATTCAATTTACAGTTTTCAGTTAAAGATATTGCTATGACTAGCACGTTGCTTTTAAGAGAAAAAAAGCATCCACAACCATCAAAGCAATTTTTCTTTCTTTTAAAGGAGAAATAATCACTATGGTAAACATAATGACTCTTTTTACTTTAAAAAAATCAATTCCACGTTTTTGAGATTACGACAGCTTTGCCTATTAGGTGATTCCTCTACTCTCAAATTTTTCTATTTTGGATATTGCACATCATTTCTTCAAATAACCATAACTGGGCAGAGTGGCTTAAATCATTGTATTTTTTATTTGTTTATTTTGAATTTTATATGGTTACATTTCTATCACCTTGCCCCTCATAGTAGATGATTGCTAGTAGATAACTCAGTTGTCTGTTATGTGTGTGTGTGTGTGTGTGTGTGTGTGTGTGTGTATGTGTATGTATAGTCATCTGATATTTAAGTTAACCAGTCTGATTTTTTAAAAGTAATTTGCTAGATTGTCATTTGTGTGAAGAAATAAAGTCAGGTTTTTACAACTCCTGAAATATTTCTTAGATTCTAGCCACTTATTATATAGCAACAACAACAAGAAGTATAGCTATTATTCTGGGATCTTGGCTTCATAATTAGAGGAGTTTCTAAATTGGACTTGTTACTTTATCTTAATAATCTACATTGCTCATAAATATTTTCAGTGTTCTTAGTCCTAATCACTATTCATTTTTCATTTGTGGAATGCAAATTAACTTAGGTATTCAAGGAAACAAACTACCCTTCATTTATTTTTATGTTATTTTGTGCATATTTTAATAATATTTTGTCAACTGACCCAAATAATTTTATCTTTTCGTGTTACAATTTTATTAAATGTACTATAATTATGCTTCACTGTAAAGTATATAACAATAATTTAGGGTGTTATAACTAATTCACGGTCATTATTCAAAAATATTTTTTCAATCAAAGAGAAAAAACAAGGTAACACAAGTTTTCTAAAAATATTGCTTTGGGTAACACGGCCATTTTAACTATGTTGATTCTTCCAATCTATGAACACAGAGTATCTTTTCATTTCTTTGCATCTTCTTTAATTTTTTTAAAATAATGTGTTACAGTTTTCAGTGTATAGGTCCTTCACATCCTTTGTTAAGTTATTCCTAGACATTTTATTTCTTTTGTTGCAATTGCAAAAGGATTTATGATTCCTCTTTTTCAAATTTCCTTGTTAGTATATAGGAATGCAATGAGTTTTTGTAAATTGATTTTTTTTACCCTGCAACTTTACTGTATTTTTTAAATTGTTTCTAATAGTTTTTTGTTGTTGTTGTTGTTTTTGGTGGAGTCTTCAGGAGTTTTTATATAAAAAATCATGTCATCTGCAAAAAGTGATGATTTAACTTTTTCATTTTCAATTTGAATGCCTTTTACTTCTTTCTCTCGCCTATTGCTCTGGCTAGGATTTCCAACACTATGTTGAATAACAGTGATAACAGGGGGCATCCTTTTATTTTTCCTGATTTTAGAGGAAAAGCTTTAAGTGTTTCACCATTAAATATATTAGCTGAGAATTTGTCATATATGGCCTTTACGATGTTGAGGTACTTTCCTACTATACCATTTTATTAAGTGTTGTAATCATGAAGAGATGTTGTAGCTTGTCAAATGCTTTTTCTGCATCCAATGATACAATTATATGATTTTGCCTTTTATTTTATTCAAGTGGTGTATGACATACATCGATTTGTATATGTTGAAACATCCTTCTGTCTCTGGAATGAACCCCATGTGATCCTGATGCATAATGTAATCTTTTAAATGTGTTGTTGTGTTCAGTTTGCTAGTATTTTCTTTAGAATTTTTGCATCTGCATTCATCAGAGATGTTGGTCTGTAGTGTGTGTGTGTGTGTGTGTGTGTGTGTGTGTGTGATGTTGCCAAGTTTTGGTGTATGGATGTTGGCTTCATAATATGAGTTGGAAAGTATTGCCTCTTCTTCAATTTTTTGGAAGAGTTTGAGGAGGACGGGTTTTAATTCCTCCCTGAATGTTTTGTAAACTTCACTAGTGAAGCTGTCTGGTCTTAGAATTTTGCTTTGGAGAAAGTTTTGGATAATTATTTTGATTTTCTTACTGTTGATCGGTCTATTTATATTTTCCAGTTCTTTGTGATTCAGTGTAAGAAGGTTATGTATTTTTAAGAACTTGTTTATTTTTACTATGGTATTAAATCTGGTGGCATACAGTCCTTCACAGTATTCATGAATAATCCTTTGCATTTCTGTGGCATCTCATAACTTATTTTTCATTTCTGATTTTGTTTATTTGTGTTTTATATTTTTTTCTTTAGTAATTCTAGTCAAGGGTTTGTCAATTTTATTACTCTTTTGAAGAACCAGCTCTTTATTACATTATTTTTTTCTGTTGTCTTTTTATTCTCTATTTCATTTACTTCTGCTCTAATTTTTATTATTTCCTTTTTTCTTCTGACTTTGGGTTTCATTTGTTTTTCTCTTTCTAGTTCTTAAAGCAATGTTAAGTTGTTTATTTGTAATTTTTCTTATTTCTTGAAAGAAGCTTATAATGATATCATATTTCCTCTTAATACTGCTTTTGCCACATCCCAATAATTTTGATACAATGTATTTTTATTCTCATTTGATTTTATGTATGCTTTTTATCTCTCCTTTTATTTCTGCTTTGATCGAGTCATTCTTTAGTACCATGTTGGTTAATCTCCATGTATTTATGATTTTTTGCCCTTTCTTTTTGCAGTTGAGCTACAATTTCAAAGCATTGTGTTCAGAGGACATGCTTGCCAAGATTATGACACCTTACTGAGTTTGTGCAGTGATGCCCATGTAAGCTCATGGTGGCAAGTTTGCAAACTTAATTGTCACATTTTTGGTCTGATGACAACTCTGATGGCCATTCCAGAAAAAGAGTTCGAAAATTGCTTTGAAGGGTGGACTAGGTGTTGACGTTGATGCATAGCTTCCCAAGTGGAATATTTCAAAGGTGACCATAGTGGTATTCAGCAATGAGGTATGTAGCACTTTTTCTAGGATGAGTTCACAAAATTAATTATCTGACCTCATGTAGTTGCATTTCGTTTTTTGATACAGTCTTCTATTCTGTGCTTTTTATTGCTGAGTTCAGTCTATTTGCTTTTAAGGTGATTATTGATGCATGAGGATTTCCTATAGCCATTTCATTTTTTGGTTACTGGTAGCCCAGTGTCTCCATTGTTTCTTTGTGTTTGTGCCCTATTATTTTAGTTTGGTGGTATTCCATAAATTTTTCCTCTGTTTTTCTTTGTCTTTTTTTATGTTATATGTCTCAGTTCTGGCTTTTTTAAAATGGTTACCATTAAATTTATGTAAAAGAAAGTTTTATACATACAGGAGTCCTTTTTTCAGCATACATCTTATTTCTTTTTCTCTTTGCAAATTCAGACCTTTACTTTCTCCCCTTTTATGATTTTGTTGTAGCAAATTTTTTCTATTTATGCTGCGAGTTCATTTCTGAGTTGCAATAGCAAATTGTCTTTTTTTTGTTGTTTTTTATCTTCTTTACCATTTATGTTTTGTTTAAGTATATAGTGCCCTATTCTGTGTAGGAGTTGCCGTTTCCTGCTTCTACTGTCTGTTAGTAATCTTGCTTGTAGTTTTGTATCCTGCTGTCTTTTTGTATTAGGTAGAATAACTTCCTTCAGTACTTCCAATCATGCAGGCCTTGTGGTGGAAAATTTCCACAGCTTCTGTGAATCTGGAAAGGTCTTTATTCCTCCTTCATATCTAAAGGATAACTTTGTAGGATATATTATTCTTGCCTGGTACTTTCTCTCTTTCAATAGTTTGACTATTTGATTCCACTTCCTCCTGACCTGTACAGTTTCTGTTAAAAATGTCTGATGACAATCTGATGGGCTTTCTTTTGTAGGTTACTGTTTCCTTTTTCCTGACTGCCTTGAAGATTCTTTCTTTGTCATTAATGTTTGACAGCTTCAATATAATATGATGTTGAGAAGGCTTGTTGAGATGGAGGTAATTAGGTGTTTTGTTTGCTTCTTGGATTTGAGGATCCAGTTCTATGAGTTTGGGAAGTTATCCTAAAATGTTTGTTTGATTAGGCTCTCTGTGCCCTTCTCCCACTCTTCTCCTATGGTAGACCCATTATTTGTATATTGCTCTTTCTGATGGAGTCAGATAGCTCTTGTAGAGTTCTTTTATTTTATTAATTCTCATGTTTCTCTCATCTTCCATCTGCATCATTTTTAGATTTCTATCTTCGATATCACTAATTCTTTCCTCCATCTTGCCAACTCTATTACCTAAGCTGGACATTCATTCTTTCTCTCTTTTGTTGCGTTCTTCAACTCCAGAATTTGTATTTGGATCTTTTTTAAAATTTCTATCTCTTTGGTAAAAGAGTCATTTTATTCATTGCTTCTATTTCTGAGTTCATTATACTGCCTATATTTGTTGAGATATATTAGAACTTCAGTCTCAAATTCTCTGACATTTAAGTCACCTATTTCCATGTTTTAATATTTTCTGGAGATTTTTCATTTTCTTTCTGAGCTAATGTGTCACATTGATTATTCAAAGCAACGATTAAATGTTTCTTCTTGGGCATTTATGGGAATAAATTCCACAGCAGGTTTATGTGAAGAGGCCTTTCTTTTGCTTTCCAATAGGTGGCATTGAAACTTTTATTTATCTGTTTGTTTGTTTTTTGCCTTCTTCTGGCTTCTCACATGGCAGGAAATGTCCTGGGGAGATGAGCTTCTCCTTGGTCTCAGGGTACCATCTCCATAAGAGGATGTGATAGGTGAGGGAGTTCTGAGCCCCTGAAATTCCAGTGTCACCCTTGCAGCCAGATGCAGAAGTGTGTACCTCCATAGATCTAGGTGTTCCTGCTGGAATCAGACACAAAAGGTGGTCATGTGGTGGGCTGGACATAAAGGCTAGTGTGCTTGTGGCTCTCTTCTCTTCCGAGAAATGGCAACTGCCAAAGCACAGCTGCCTCACCCTTATAGCTCTTCCTTGGTCACTGAAATTAGTCACACTGTGTTCCTGCTACTCATAAACTGTCTCTCCAGTTCTCTAAAGATATTTTGCTCTTTATTTTTTTTCCACTGTTAATCTCTTTTTATTATTACCATTGAGTTGATCTTTAAAATTTTTGAATTATGATAAATTACACATAACAAAATTTACCGTCTTAACCATTTTTAAGTGTATAGTTCGGTAGTATTAAGTATTCTTGATTGTGCAACCAATCTCCAGGAATTTTTCATCTTGCAAAACTAATACTCTGCCCTTTAAACAACCCCTCATTTCCCCTCCCCCAACCCTCTGGTAGCCACCATTCTATTTTGTTTCTATGAATTGACTACTCTTTAATCCAACACTATTACCATTTTCTTTTGTGGGGGCCCATTGCTAACACTGGTAGGGTGTCAGTGAGGCAAACTGAGAGTAGTGGGAGGCAGCCACACTCAGTGGCTTTGTTTTCTGCCTGGCACTGAGGGCAGCTAGCCCACAGCTATTGCACTTCTGTATGTAATCTTTGCCCTGAAGTCTCTGCCCTGAGATCTACCAGTTTAGCCTTATTATATGTTGATCCCCCAGGCATTATTGCTGGGGCCACAGAGAGTGCACCTGCAGTTTCAATTTTCCCCTCTCCTGGGACAGCAGTGAGCTCCAGGCTGCATCCACAGCCCCTATCTCTGCATTTCTCTATTTCCTCTTCCCCTGTTTGCCCCAGTTCATCCACCTTCAGATGTTTCAATGCATGGTTCTCTCAGACATGTTTTTGTGTTGCATAGGAAATTCTTTCTTGAATTATAGCTGTTCAAGTTGTAACTTCAAGGGGAGAGTTCAAGGAGCACCTCTCACACTACCACGTTTCTGATGGCACTATAACTGAAATGTTTAAAATGAAATGCTATTTTTTTAGGATTACTTTTGATGTGAGTTTATCCAACATGTCTGCCTGAATATGATTTGTTTTCTATAATTACAAATTACTAAAGAATGGGATCAAAATATTTTTAAAGTCCTTTTACAGCAAAGTTTAAGTCCTGAATATAAAACTCTTTTTATTTAATTAAGTGAATAGACATTCTGATTTGGGGTTAAATGTGTACTGTGTAGCTTATTAATGCAAAACTCTCTCTTTACTCTGTGAATCCACAGTAAAATTGGGGAAGCAAATCAATGACAGAAAACTGTCCAGAGTTTTTATTCATTCTGGAATGGTCTGCTTTTGTAATTGCCAGGCTGCTCTCCATATAATCACAGGGTCTGTGCTAATCCAAACTGCAGTTTGAGATGGAAGTGTTGTGCACATAAGAAACCCGTTCTGGCACTCTTTCCCACAGAGGTATGCCATTGATTACAGAGGACTCCAGAACGTGTCTGTAAAAACATCTTGTTTGTCAATGCAAAGGAAATAGATCAATCAAGTCAACATAAGTGAAGAAAACTATACTTGGAAACCAAAAAACAGTGTTAAAGGAGAAAAATCCTCTTTTAAAGTTCTGTTTTCTTTCTTTCTTATACTGTTCATGAGTATGAGTTTAAATTTCATTTTATGGACTCTGCATTTGCCTTGCAAGCCCCAAGTTTAGGCTTGGTGGAGTCCTGCAGTAGACACTGAAGGTATTTTTAGTGTTCAGAAGCTGGAATATAATCTCTTAAAATTTCTCATAAAACCACTGAATTGATGGTTCTTATTGAAGAAGGGCTTCACTAAAGGCAAAGTAAATTTGGATTTACTTGAGTCTCATCACTGAGGCTCAACAATCACTACCCTTATCCTCAGTAGACCTCTTCCTACCTCACAAAGTCCAAAACAGACAGTTTCCCTTTTCCTCTCTTGACCTTATTTCAGGATCAGGACAATAAAAGAGAAGCAACTGGTTCTCAGTTTTTCCAGGTGACCCCAGGAGCCCTTCCCCTTCAAGATAACCTGTTGCCACTCCAGTTTGGTGGCATTCTCTTTCTCTGATGTATTAATAGTCAAACTGATAAAAAAAATCAGCAATGATTCAGAACTATTTGCTCTTCCATTAATTAGTTTTATAAATTTACTTCAATATGAAACAATGTAGACCATATAATTATTAACTATCTTATTACAAAGATAGCGCTAAGATGTCTTTCTATCTGTAACTTCCATGCTTGTATGAGGCTGTGGCAGCAGACATTTCTTAATCAGAAGCCACTTGACTAAGAACAAATTAGGGTCTGTGCTCCTGGAGGATTGGCTTTATGTCAAATGCTATTTCTTCATTAAACAAGCTTGCCTTAACAAAAGAATCTCACTCTTTTACTATCTTATTTAACCACATTTTAATATCTCAAATGAACATATAATATGTTAATAATGAAATATGACTACCCTAGAAAGTGGGAGGAAATTTATTCAAGTTAAGAACTTTATGGAAATTTCATAGAATGAATATAAGTCCTGAAATTAAAATGCAGAAATCACTAGTGTAAGAGGTCAGACAATTAATTTCATGAACTCATCCTAGAAAAAGTGCTACATACCTTATTGCTGAAAATAAATACTGTCACCTTCGAAGTACTCTCCTTGGGAAGCTATGCACCAATGCCCATACCTAGTCCATCAAAGCAATTTTGGAACTCTTTTTCTGGAATGGCCATCTGAGCTGTCATCATGCCCCAAATCTGACAATTAAGTTTGTGAACTTTCCACCTTGTGCTTACTTTGGTAACACTGTTCAAACAACTTGGTAAGGAATTCTTTGAAGTAAATAAAATATTTACAATGACTCAGAGTGAGTTCCAATGAAGGAAATTATTCTGCTAGCATTTGGCATATATGTGTATCTTGATACCAAGATAGCTAATGGCTACATAAGAGGATTAACGTTAACTTAGAGTTGGATGGATTTTCACTTGGGTTGGTCTTAAGAAGTACCTGATATACAAAAAAACAGACCAATATTCTTTATTAACATGGTGTAAAAATTCCTAATAAAATATTAGTAAAGTGAAGCAAAGCCAGCAAAATATAAAAAGGATTATACACCATAACTAAGTGGGGTTTATCCCAGAAATACAAGGTTAGTCTC
This sequence comes from Lyroderma lyra, assembly GCA_004026885.1. Classification (NCBI taxonomy): domain Eukaryota; kingdom Metazoa; phylum Chordata; class Mammalia; order Chiroptera; family Megadermatidae; genus Lyroderma; species Lyroderma lyra. The sequence continues at coordinate 15,673 of PVJL010018011.1, forward strand.
ACATCCAAAAGCTAATTTAATGTAATATATTAATACTATTAAAGTCATAAAGGACAAAAAAACCTACATGATCTCCTCAATAGATGCAGAAAAAGAATTTGACAAAATGTAAGACTTATTCATGATTAAAAAAATAAAACTAGAAATAGAAGGGAACTTTTTCAAATGGACAAATGGAATTTATGAGAATACTACAGACAACATCATATTTAATGACATAAGACTTAAAAGTTTTGTCTAGCATCAATAGCAAGGCAAGAATATTCACTAATTCTATTCACAATTATATTGGCTTTTCTAGCAAGTTCAAAACATCAACAAAAATGAAACCACCAATCAACTAATCAATCAATTAATTGATTAAATGCATCTACATTGGAAATAAAGTAAAACTTTTTATTTAAAGAGCAAATAATACTATATGTAGACAATCCCAAGGAAATCATTAAAAAAAAAATCTACCAAAACTAATCAGTGAGTTTAAGAAGGTCTTGGGATATAAGATCAATGTATAAAAATCAATTGTATATCTGTATCTAGCAATTAAAAACATAAAACTGAAAAAACCAATTTATTCATGCTTGTATAAAACTATGAAATATAAAAGGACTGTGCAGATGAAATTAAGGGTATAAACTTTGAGATGGAGAGGTTATTTTAGATTACTTCGGTGAGCTTATTCTAATGACATGAGTCCTCAAATGTGAAAGAAGGCAGAAAAGTGTGTCAGGATGAGGCAACATGAAAATAATTTGATCCTTCATTTCTGGCTTGAAGAGAAAGGAAAAGACCTTCAAGCCAAGGATGATGACAGCTGGGAATGGCCCTCAGCTAACAGTCAGTAAAAAAAAAATGGGGGTCTTATTTCTATAACCATAATGAATTTAATTCTGCCAAGAAACTGAATGAGATTGCCCAGAAAGGAAGAGAGCTAGGGGACATTTTCATTTTAGCATAATGAGGCCCATACCAGACTTCTCATCTACACAACTGTAAGATAATAAATTTGTGTAATTTCAAGCATCTGAGTTTGGGATAATTTTGTTAAGGAACTAATATCAAGGTAATATACAATGGGAGAAAAATATAAAATCAATTATAAAAGGATTTATGTGCACTATATTAAGGGAGACTAAAACAAAGAAAAAAAGATGAAAAGATGGATAGCATCCAGTTTTAAACAAGGATTATTTAATTTTCTAGAAGAGTGTACCTGTTTTGATTTTGCTAATTTTATTTAATTAAGATTCCAGGTTCTGTGAAGCAACATGTTACTTTGGTATGTTTCTTTTC
>PVJL010018012.1:0-16962 GCA_004026885.1 Lyroderma lyra
CCACGGGCCGCACACCTGACGGTACAGTCTCCTGCACCTGGCTCTTCTTCCTCAGGGCAACGTTTATGAGGGTCATTCACGTGGCTGCCGAGGAGCGTCCCTTTGTGCAAACGTACCACACTTTGTTTATTCTCTTGCCGATGGGCACTTGGCTGTCTCCAGTTGGTGGCTATTATAAAGAAGGCTGCTAGGCACCCTCTTGTGCCAGTCTTTTCAGGGACGTGTATTTTCATTTCTCTCGGGGTAATACCTAAGCGTGGAACTCCTGGGTCAAAGAATGGAAGTGTGCTCAGCTTCCTGAGCAACGGCCGGGACTTTTTCTGAAGTGAACGTCGCCCTTCACGACTGACAGCTTAGGAAAGAGTCTTTCAGCTTTACGTTCATTACCGGCTACGCGCATCTGTGACCCCCTCCCTGCAGCTCCTCGTCGGAGGGATTTTTCTCCCCGGGGAAAAGCCCCGATTACCCCAGCCACTTCGTCTGGCTAGAGCCGTCCTGCCGAGGGCCACAGCAGCTGGCCCAGCTCGGCCAGGTCTTCCCCAAGGATGGGGAACAAGGTGACCATGAAGTCGGGGTCAACCTCTGAGCAGGCAGCGTTTCCTTTGAATCTGTCTCCTCGGAATCAAAGATGAGTCGGTAAACACACCAGTTTGTTACCCTGAGGAGGTTCAGCAGAGGACAGATTTCAATTGGATTTATCACAAATGTGCCCCGGCCAACCCTCCCTAGATAACCATGCTTCCATCTAGAAGCATTTCCCTTTCAATCTAAGTATCTCTGTTTTACGTGCAGTTCAGTTTTTGTTTTCTGAGAATTTACTTTAACTTTTTGAAGGATTTTTTTTTTTTTGGCTCAGTACAAAATTGTGGGTTGGCATTTATTTCTTTCAGTAGTTTAAAGATGTCAAACCATGTCGTCTGGTTTCTATCATTTCTGCTGAGGAATTATTGGTTTTATTGTTGCATCTTTGAAGGTAATGTAGTTTTCTCTTGATGGTCTTCAGATAATTTGTATTTTGCTGTCAACATTTTTAATGATGTACCTAGATGGTTTTCATTGTATTTATCCTGAGGTTTGTAGTTTCTTAAATTTTGAGCTTGATGCTTTTGATAAGTATAAAAATTCTTTAGGCAGTATTTTCTTCAGATATTGCTTCTGCTCCATTCACTCTGCCCTCTAGGATTATATTTACACATATATTTGACCTTCCCAGAATGTGCCACGTGTCTTTAAACTCTTTTCAGTATTTGTCCATCCCTTTTCCCTTGCATTTTTATCTGTATATTTTCTACTCACCTGTATTCCAGTTTACTAATCCTCTTTTCTACTGTGTCTAACTTACTGTAAACCTATCTATTGAATTCTTAACTTCAGTTATTTTATTTTTAAGGCACAACATTTCCACCTAGTTTTTAAAATAGATTCTACTTCCTTGGTGATATTCTCCATATTTTCTTCAATTTTCTTGAGTAAATGAACCATAGATATTTGTGAATATAAAAACTGAAGAGACTCTATTTAACTGATGAAACTTAAGCTTAGCTCTTTAGTCTCCTACCATCTGCTCTGCACTTGTTTGCTTTCTGAGTCTTGCCCTATAAATGTGAAACTTAAGAATTCACCAATAGCATGAATGTGAAATTACACATAGATTTTTGAGCTCATTTTTCTGTGATTTCCTCCTTTCTGGGTCATTGGCCTTTCAAATCTCAATGGTCTTTGCATTAACAAGTTCTAACCCCAGTCTCCCCAAACTATCAAGACTGTTGTAACTCACATCACCTTTCTGCTCAAATTCTATTCCCTTTTGTTGTGAGTCAGCAAATGCCTGAGGGGAGAAAACAGACACAAATATGGGGCTCACATAAAGGAGATTTTCTTCTCTCCAGGATTTAGCTTCTCAAGTTCTAGTTATCTTGGTTGCTCTCTAATTTCTTCAGAGAGTTGGTGGTGGTGGTGGTGGTGGTGGTAGTGGTGTTTGGGGGGGGGGGGGTAGTGTATTGGTTTTATCATTGTTTTTAGAAGGAGGAGAGTGTTAGTCTATCCAAGCTGCTCTAACAGATTCAGAAGTTCTACATTACTTCTTTAAACCCTCAAACAATCCTGGGCAATAGATTTAATTAACCCCATTATATAGATGATGAACTGGGGCATTAAGGATTTAAATTATTTCATAAGGAAACCATTGAAATAGCATTGAAATAGGCTGAGTTTCATTTTAAGTTCCATGTTCTTTCCAATCTACCACTGATACCTCACTATCAACTGTCTTTGGGTAACTTCTCAAACAAAAGAACTCAGTTGAAAAATAAAGATAAAAAATGATTTCTCTGTACATTAAGCCCCTCTCCTGCACAGACAGGGCTCTTTCTACCTCTTCTCTGATCCTCACCAACAATAGAGCACCGATCTGTATTTCTGAAGTGGGAAACTATTAAATAATTCCTAAGACAGGAGGGCTCCTCGCTCAACTCAACTTTGGATGAATTGCCTCCATGACTCATGAAGAAAAATATTTTGTGCATGTGCAGTAAATGTGGTTGAAAGAGAGGATTCATTAAGTGAGATACTATTTAAACATATACATTTTTCTAGCTAGTACCATACTTTTAACGGAAGGTGATTTAATAGAGATGCTTTAATCTCACCTCATACTGACTTCCTAAATTTAAAAAGCACACCATGTTTCTACGAGGTCTGACCATTAAGTTCACAAACTTGCCACCATATGCTTATGTTGGCAGCACTGTACAAACAACTCAGTAAGGTGTCATAACCTTAGTACATCTGTGTCTCACAGCTGTGCTCATGTCAATGTGTGGCGGTGTCTTGCTGAGTGGTGTTCATTATTGTTTCTGTGTGTTTTTGTGTGCCATCACCAAAATGTCAGAGCTTGAATTAGAGCAACGAACAAACATTAAATTTCTTGTTAAACTGGCAAGAGTGGAAGTGAAATCAGAGACACGTTCGTCCAAGTGTATGGGGATAATGCCATGAAGAAAACGGAAGTATACAAATGGATTAAACACATTTCTGAGGGGAGATAAAGTGTCATTGATGAAAAGAGATCAAGATGGTCAGAACTGACAAAAAAAAATTGCAAAAACTCATGGAATTGTTCCTCAAAATCATCAGCAGACTGTGAGAAGCACAGCAGACCAAGTAAACATCGATAGGAAACAGGAAAATCTTAACTGAAAATCTTGGCAGGAGAAAGGTGTGTGCAGAAATGGTCCCAAAGGAGCTCACCGATGAACAAAAGCAAAGGAGAGTCAAGGTTTGCCAAGACCTTTTGGAGAGGCATGATAAAGTTTTGGGCCGTGTTATCACTGGTGATGAAACATGGAGGTACCAATATGACCCTGAAACAAAGTGTCCAAGTACACATGGAAGTCAGCCAATTCTCTACGACCAAAAATATTCCGTCAGTCCAAATCAAGAGTCAAAATAATGTTGCTAACCTTTTTGATATCAGAGGGATTGTTCATTATGCATTTGTACCAACTGGAAAAACAGTCAACCAAGTTCACTATCTGGAAGTGCTGAAAAGGCTGCATGAAAAAGTTAGACAAAAATGACCTGAACTTTTTGCCACAATTCACGGCTCTCGCATCACAACGATGCACCAGCACACACCGCACTGTCTGTGAGGGAGTCAGTAGCCAGTACACAAATACCTGTATTGGAACACCCTCCCTACTCACCTGATCTGGCTCCCAGTGACTTTTTTCTTTACCCAAAGATAAAGGAAATATTGAAAGGAAGACATTCTGACAACATGCAGGACATCAAGGGGAATATGATGACAGCTCTGATGGCCATTCCAGAAAAATAGTTCCAAAATTGCTTTGAAGGATGGACTAGCATAGCTTCCCAAGGGGAGCACTTCAAAGGTGACCGTAGTGATACTCAGCCATGAGGTGTGTAGTACGTCTTCCAGGATGAGTTCGTGAACTTACTTGTCAGACCTCGTGTAAACATTTTTAGGGAAGGTAAGTGGATGCACCCACACACACTTCATTCTAAGTGTCTGTCCTTAAAAAGGCATCTGTTATTGACTGTGACAGTGTGAGTCACAACAAGGGAATTTATTTCATGTAGATACAAGCTCCACGTCCACAGGTGTCCAAACGTAGCGCACAATTGCCTAATGAATCCTAAAATGAAACACTGCCAGTGAGGACTCAGTTTGCCTCTCCTATAAAGAACATGAATCTCCGTCAGGCGGGCAAACACGAATGTCAGCATTCTAGACGTTTTAATATAACGACTTTCTTACTCCAATTTCTGCAGGGAATAATATGTAGGAAAATAATGTTTCTTCTTTGTGATTGCATTACCATATGGAGTGATTTTTCTTGAGAGAAAGGTCGTTTCCTCTGATGAGCTCTTCAACAGTGAAATGGAAGCTTGGCTCCATGATGGCGCGGGATGGATTGACTTATTATAATAAAACTGTTACATTATGGATTTTTATTAGAGTATTTCACGGTTGCTCCCTTAGAAGAGCAAAAGCCTGAGTGGATTTTGAAAAGTCCATCAATAAATATTAAGGATAAGAATTAGACAGAATGGTCATTGTTACAAATGGGGAAATCATCTGGAAACTAAGATTTTAGAGGCCAACACTAAGAGTCTCACAAAGATGGTTTGGAGAGCAGAACAGATGGGATATCCGTATTAATGTGGGAACCAGTCTCAACATCAATGGCCAAAGTTCTAGAAAAGTCACCCAGACATCTGGATTCAGGCCAGGTTGCAATGAACTGAACAAAATTAATTGCCCTAGAAATCTAAAACCCATAGAAAAAAGTGGCCCCAGTCGAGGAGAGACTTTCCACACACTCTACGAGAATGTTGTTTTAATTTTTCACCAAATCACCTTTCAAAAGCTGGGTTTATTGTGCATGTGCCTGTATTGATACTCTTCGAGTCATTCATCACTCATCAAGCCTTTATCAAGCCCTTCTGGGCTAGGACTGCAAAGATGCTATGACATCACTGGTGCCCCCAAGGAGCTCATGGTCTAATAGGGAGACATATAAATTAATACTAACTGCATGATGGTGTTTCAAGTCCTATAAAAAAGGAATGCATGGTTCATTCATTCATTATTCATCACTATTTAATAAGCACCTACTATGTGCCCATCTCTGCACTCAGCTGAGGGTCTGGGGTAGCTATAATTTTAGTGAGGGAGACACATGAGAGACAAATAAATACACTCATCTAAGCAAAATCCACACTGTGGTTCAAGCTGCAAGGAAGCACAGTGCACTGTGCACGTGATCCACTTGTGGGCAGCACCTGTGTCCGAGCCCAGAGGAAAACCTGAACCCCCTGGAGCATCGTTCCCTAAGCCCAGTGACATGTCAAGCTGCCTCTGACTCAAAGGTGCTCTTATGCATAGAACAAAGAGACCTTTGTCATGTGCTTGGTCTGGGCTAAGCTTGGGTTCTGAACAGGAACCTTGACGTGACACACAATCAAGCATCACCCAGCCCCCACCTGCCTTCTGAGTAATGACGGAAAGTGGGGAACCTGTTTGAAACTTTACACTTGAAGGCAAGGCGGGTAGCTGACTCAGCCACTGGCCGGATAGCGGCTGTGGTGCATCTTTTTATTGCAGCTTCCCACTGTCAAACCTTCATGTAAGGGCAGAGACCCTGTCCCTTTTTCTCATCACTGTCTACCCAAAACCTAGGACAGTGCCGAGAACACGGGGCATGAGCAGTACATGTGTGCTAAGTGAGTAGCTAGACAACAATGTAATTAGGGAAGAAAAATGCCAACAAGATAACAAACAGGTCCTGGACAGCAAATCACATTTATACTTGGGGCGGGGTAAAACACGAGCCAACGAGCGGGCTCCGGCCGGCCATCCGCCTCTTCGCACCGCCGTGCTCACGTCCTGCGGCTGCCACAGCCAGTTACCGCAGACGGGGGCCCTCGGCCAGCAGACACCTGTTCTCTCGCTGTCAGAGGAGACAGGTCCCAAATCTGGCAGGACCTCGCTCCCTCTAGGAACTGCACTGAAGAATCCGCCCCTTGCTTCTTTAGCTTCTGGTGGCTTCAGTCACTCCCTGACTTGCGGCCACACCACTCCGGTCTCTGCTTCCGTCCTCCCACGGCCTTCCCCTCTGTGTCTGTGTCTGCATCTCCCCTTCCGTCTCTGACAAGGACACCTGTTACTGGACTTAGGGCCCACCCAGGGAATCCAGGATGATATTGTCATCTCAAGACCCTTAACTTGATTTCCACTGCAGGGACCCTTTATTTCCAAGTAGGGTTACGTTCACAGGTTCCAGGACAGAGGACAGGAAGGCAGGAGAAAAGGGGGTGCAGGAGGGGATAAGGGCCAAAGGAAGAGGGGGGAGGACATGGGTGGAGACAGGAGAGGCTGGGGAGAGCCTGACTTTGCCTCAGGGTCCCAGGGCCACTGCCCCCAAAGGGTCTGACGGAAAATGGCGAACACTAGGACCGAGCGAACGGCTCCCTGCCCTCCTGCTGTCCTCTGCCGCCCCCTCCTGGGCTCGGTGCAGAACAGCCGTGTGACTCCGAAGACTCAAGCCCTGAGCCCCGCTGTGCAGGGACCCAGCGGCGTGGCAGGAAACCAGCTGGAATCACGGGCTGGCCTGTGGGATCTTTCTAAGTCAGAGGGAGACAACGTAGATTTAGGTGAAGGTATGAGAACAGTGCAATGCAATTGGAGGGACCTCCTGGTTATGAGGGGGCTTTGCCCTGCAGAAGCAGGTCTTTGAGGCCCAGCTCCCAGATGCCTTGACTTCACGGCGGAGGGAGATGACTTGGCCTGCCCCGAGCTGGGTCTTGTACTGGGAGCTGGGATGCCATGAAGGCACAGTGCCTGCCTTTGGGGCGCTCACCGGCTCGCTGCGGGGAACGAGGTGCAAATAAACACTTGTGCTGCAAGGTGGTCAGGGCCCCGCGGGCAGGTCCAAAGTACCAGAAAGGAAGTCCTTTTGGAGTAATGATAATGCACGACTCCCGCCAAGACAGAAAACTCTGGCCACTTCCAGGTGTTGAACGCTGGCCGCCTTCTGAGCACCAAGCACACACTTTGCATTGCCATTCCATTCTAGTCCCCAAACAGCCCTAGAAGGTTTGTGTCCCCATCGTGCCCAGGAGGTCCCCTGGCCTGAGCTGCCACCTCTTCTCCCTTATGTCACCCCATGAGCCTCCCAGCAGGCCTCCCCGCTTTGACTCTTGTCCCTTATAATCGAGTCTCAATATGCAACCCAGAATCGTCCTTTGAAAATGCAAGTCGGGGCCTGCTCCCTCCTCTGGTCAAAATCGCCCACTGCTCCCACCCACGTCACCTGGTCTGAAAGATCCCTAGTGATGTCTCTGTCCTCATCTCCTGCCACCCTCCCACCACCCTCCAGCCTCACAGTCTGCTCCTCCTGGACTGTCCCAGGGATGCATCTACCCCAGGGCCTTTGCTCTAGCGGCACCTTATACCTGGGACACTCCTCTCCAGGCTCCCTGCCTACTGACTCCCTCACCTGCTTCAAGTCTTTGTCCAGGTGTCACCTTCTTAGAGAGAACTTTTCTCATCACCCTATCTCGTACTGCAGACCACACCCTTCTCACAGAGGTAGACTAACTGCAAAAATGGCCACAGTGGTCTAGCCTTCCCTCCCTCATATCCATATCTTTTGCTATGTCACCCTTCAGCTCCTTCCTTTAAAGGGTGGCCAATGGATGCAGCGGAAGGGACACATGCCTTCCAGTTGAGTGTACATCTTGTGTGCATCCACTCTCTCTGAACCCTGCTTCCGCCGTGACATCAAGCCTGGGCCGGCCTACGGGAGGGTGAGAGGCCATGTGGCACAGAACAGAGCTGTCCTAACTGAGGCCATCCTAGACCAGCCAGCAACCACAGACCCACGAGACAGCACAGTCAAGAGCAGAGACGTGCCCAGCTGAGCACACATAACCTGCAGACTCACAGAGCACTATGGGCCACAGAGAACTTGTTTTCAAGACATCAGGTTAGGAAGTTGTTGGTTACACAGCAGTAGCTGACAGGTACACTTACCCCAAACACCGCCAACCACCTTACCCTGCTTTACTTTCTTTACTCCACAGCACTTATCACCTTTTAATACACAACAAAACGTACTTATTAGTTGTCCTTATTGTTTATTGTCTATCTCTCCCCCCACTAGACGATATAGAAGTATATCCTCTCGAGGGCAAACACGTGTGTTTTATTTACTGGAGCATCTTCCAGTGTCAGGACAATGTGTGGCACATAGTAGGTCTCCAATAGATACCAGGAGAATTAATAAACGGATGAATAATGATAACAATTCCCACGACCATTATGTGAGCACCTACCGAATGACAGGCATTGTGCAAGGTCTGCGATCAGTGAGCTTATTTAGTCCTCACAAAAGCATTACGAGATAGGTGCTCATTTCCCCATTTTACTGATGAGAAAGATGATTCTCAGAAAGGTTAAGTAAGCATCTCAAACTTGCACAGCAGGCACATGGCCGAGCTAGGAGGAAAACCCAGGTATCTGAGTCCAAAGCCCATCCAGTGTACTTTCCTGCCTCCCATCACCACCCCCAGCACACATACACCCAGCCCAGAACAGAAAGGTTCAACCCCTTAAAGGAGCACAGCAGGGAGGGGGGAGAAGGATTTTCATGGATTAGAAGAAGGAAGAAGGTTGGCAGTGGAGAGGGGGCGGGAGAAGGGCCTCCCTGCTCTGACCTGCAGGGAGGAAGAGGCAGGAGCTTCGTCTCTCTCATTCTCTGCTTTATTCTCAGCACCTGGAATATGCCTGGCACACGGCAGGTGCTCGATAAATACCTGGTCCAGCGCGTGAATGAGTAAGCTGGTCCTTCCTCAGCCAGGGACCCTATGCCTACGAAAGCTGTGACTGCATGAACTGGGCTGAAGTCAACCCCTCAGGCCAAGGCCCACACGGACCTCCTGACCTGAAGCTCCAGGAGCCATCTGGACGCTAGGGAAAGCCACACCCAGGATTTTGCACAGGCCTGGACAGAACCCTGCAGCACCGACACACAAGCACAGGTACCACCCAGACGAAGCCTCAGAAAGTATAAGGCGATTTCAGAGATAAACCTCCATCCTCGCGGCGCAGTCCTGCCATTCCGACTTTGACCACAAGAGGTCACTGTAGCTGCATGCAGCATCTGAGACGGACCGGGTCAGGGCGGGGCCTTCGCTCCGATTTTCACTCACGTGTTTGCGGCCCCGCAAGTGGGAAAATGCACTAAGAACAGCTGGGGCTGATTCTAGAACGACTAGCACATGCACAACGTGGGGAGTCTTTACAAAGGTGATAGATATAACCAAACCAAGGTGGGCTCTACAGTCAGTATGACAAAACAAACAAGGATTTTTTAAATAAATATACTCAGTGGTTTCAAAAAGCTAGTCTATTAAATCTTTGAAATAACCAACAGTTATCATCACAATGAGAGATTGTCTACTTTTTAAAACACGGCCATCTGAATTAAAAATTCAGTAGGAGGCTGAGTTAATATCAGAATAGACACAGTTGGAAATGAATTGTGCAAGCTAGAAAACTGAGCTCATGAACTTCCCCCTAAAAAACATGGCAAAGGTCTTAGAGGCCCAGAGAAAAAGGTAACTCAGATCATTTCAGACAGCAGTAAGTGCTTCTCAGAGAAAAAGACATGGAAGTTATGGAGAGTGTGAGACAGAAGTTAAAGGGCAGGTAAAGGGGAACCCTAGGGGCTCCACGAGGTGTCGCACACAGCACGGTCCAATGGAAATACAATGCAAGACACACTAATTTTCCACTGTCTAGCAGAAACTTTTAAAAAGTAAAAGGAAACAAATTAATTTTGATACTATATCGTAACATATTATATAAAAATATCATTTAATCAATATTAAAAATGAGATATTTTATATTTTTTTAAAATAAGTCTAAGAAATCTGGAGTGTATGTTAAACTTAGAACACATCTCAGTTTGGACTAGCCGTCTTTCACGTGCTGACCGGTCACTTGTGTCCAGTGGCTACCATGCTGGTCAGCACAGACCTCACAAGAAGTTTAGGAGAGAACAATAAGAATGTGGGAGGTGGACGTAAGAGACGTGAATCTTCCGAGTCAGTGAGCCACCAGGTTCATGAAAATGGACCCACATTTAGAAGCACAATAGCAAACTTTCAAAACAAACTAGAGAAAATCCTAAAGGCTTCCAGAAGAGGAGAAAACAGATCAGCAACATAGCAGTGAAAATCCCGAGGAGATCAGACATGGCATTGGCAACACCAAATGCCGGGGGGAACGGGGGTCCACTTCTGAAGGGAAGTCATTTCGGATCAGGAATTCTCTACTCAGACAAGCTGTCATTCAATTTCGTAGTGAAAATAAAATGTGGAGGAGTCAGTAAGGTTATGCTGAGACCTTTACAGAACTCGCCCCGCTGTCAGAGTGGCCTGGAACCAGGCCTGACTTTTACAGCGTGAAGCTCTCCACCGGCCAAAAACGACCACTAGGTTCTAAGCACTAAGTGTCCAACAAGACCATTCCGGGCCCCTCCAAGTATTCAGACTCCTCTCCGAGTCAAAGGACCCGAAGCCCACCTCCTGCACTGGAGGGGTGGGAGAGGAACAGCATGAGTCATCGTAGCTCTGGGCCTCCCACGCCAACGGGCCATCGACGTCAGGAGGCCTCTCTGCAGCTTTCCCCACGGACTGTCCTGTAACCTCTGCTTGAATGCCTCCAACCACGGGCTTCTCACTACTCCTGAGACAACCTGTTCCACTGATGGTTGGCAATTTAGGCCATGGGAAAGCTGTTCGTGTTGAGCTAAAAATGTCTATACGTCGTAGGAATCAAATTATATAATGATAAGGATGCCACGATCAACTTGTTCAAGCCCCTCTGTTTAAAGATGAAAAAGTAGAGGTTCAGAGAGGGAAAGAGACGTCCCCAAAGTCACACAGCACACCGCTGCCTTCCAGCGGTCACTGCTGATGTTCGATGTGTGCGTACAGGCTAGCCCACGGCCTTGCAACCCAGGGAGCTTTCCATAATGACCTAGTGGACAGAGTTTTCAGGGTCGTGATTAAAGTCATCCAAGTGGGGCGTCTGCTCTCTACTATGGCCCAGAGGCAGACTTTGTAAAATAAAGTGCTCTGAGCTGAAGGTTCTGCCCCAGAAATGGACCTCCGGGTTTCTATCTGCTCCCTGAAAACATCGCCCCAGCTTGCTCCGGGTCCTTCTCTGTCTTCTTCCCTGAAAGGGTATTTAGAGCGTAAGAAGGCAGCTCAGGGGGGAAAGGCAGCTGCTCTAAGGAGCCCTGAAACTGTTCTCCCATTTAAATGGAAGGGAGAAGATTACACGTCAAACAGTCCTCAATCAGCAGCTCCCGCAGGCCTGCGGAATCCGGGTTAAGACACCACCTTTACCGTGGCAAACGGCCTGACCTGGTTCGAGGTTTCCCGGGAAACCGAGGCCAACACCGCCTTCTGGGAATGAATGGTGAGGCATCCCCGGTGAGGCACCCCCGGTGAGGCACCCGGCCGGGCGCCGAGGGGCCGTGGGCCACGCCCGGAGCTCTGAGGGCGCTGAGGGCTTTGGGCAATGCGTCCCCCTGCGCCGCCTTCACGTGAGAGCTCTGTTCGAACGCACAAGGGCTGAGGGAGTCACTCGGCCCCACGAAGCAGCGCTGACTCAGAGCACTTAAGTAAGTGGCTTGGCCGAGCATTCAGCACGAACAGCATCTTGTTGTGAGGGAGACCACACGAGTCACTTCCAGCTCAGAACTCCTTTGTGAAAGAGGGCTACTAATAATTATTATTAATTATGTAATGAACACAAAATGACGCAAGGACAACAGGCACCCTGTGGAGCTCCCCAGGAAGCGCCAACACAGTTCTGAGCACCTTGCGTGCAGCAGCCCACCTCACCCACACGTGCCACCACCCCCGCTTCACAGGTGAGGACGTCAAAGCACACGGCTCCCAAGTGCCGGACCCAGGGCTTGAACCCAGGTAGCCCCGCTTCAGGTCCTGCGCCCTAACCACTGCACCACGCCGCCTCTCCTGGAACGGGGATGGACACTCACACAGGGCTGACCCGCAGAGCCGTGCCCTGTCCACGCCACCACGCTCCCTCCTCTCCACCTGGCAGAGTGAGTTCACTGCCTGCTAATTCTACACGTGAAGGTTAGTTGCTACAGGGCTGGGTGTTGGCATAAAAGGCTAAAACTAAGAGAGACCCTGTGGACCCCAGGCCAGGTCACTTCCCAGCAAGACTAGTGACATTCTGCTCTCCCTTGTTCTTCCACAATTCCCAGAGAGCTACAGCACTAGCATGCCTCTGGGAAAGGCCAATCACTCCTTCCTGCTTCCGCTTAGCGCACCGTTCTGGACAGACAAGGTCACCCCTGGTACACCCCACGAGTCAGACCCATGCCCACCGCATCAGAGGGTCCCCCTGTCCTACAGCTGCTCAGCAGGCTCAGCCAAGGGGGTGAGTATCAGGAGGGCATCACCCTCTGCCCTCTCCTGCCTGGCGGCCAGCCCTGTCCGGGTTCCGACAGCCCCTGCCCTGGCCCGCTCAGGCCCGGGGGTGAGAACGCCTCCCGCTGGCACGGGCCTGCAGCGCCGCCCCGGCCCGCGTGGTGCCCTTGCATCCTGCCCCCACCCCCGTGCACACTGCGTCTCTCCTAGCACCAAGAACCCACTTTGAACACTCCGACTACTGCCTTCCAGTCGATGGAGGAATCCGACACGCAAGTAGAAGGTTCACTCACCTAGAACATATTGTGAACTTGAACTGTGTGACAGGCCTTGTGGCGAAAGCGGGGATTTTCAGTCAGGAAGAACAGTCACAGTCTCTGTCCCCAGGCAGCTTGTGGTCTGGTGGCAGAGACACTCGAACCCCAGAGGCAGGAGCAAAATGCCACGAGAGGTGACCTTGAGGGCACTGGCATGGTGCAGAGGCAGGGGGAAGGCCTTGGCACCTGACGCCACCCACGGGCGGGGGAAGGGCAGCCCCAACTAGGCAAAGGCACGTGGAAAGGCAAAAGAGAGGCGCCGGGGGAGAGCAGCGCCCCAGGAGCTCAGCTGCAGGGTGGGGGGAGGGCATGGAAGAAGGGGCCGAAGGGCACGGAGGGGTCGAGATCAGGAAGGTTCGCACGGACCAGCCCAAGGCCTGGGGCCTCACCTGGTCCCAGCCCGCCAGCATCTCGTCAGCCACGAGTCTCACCCCGGCGTTAACGCCAGCCTCACCACCAACGGCCACAGCAGGAACTCCCGGGGGTGCAGGTCCGAGGAGCTCTCGGATGGCTGGCTGGCGGGGAAAGGGCTCAGTGTGTGCCAGCTTTTATGAGCGTCATCACGGAACCCCCACGTGAGAGCACAGGGTGACGTCGCCCCTTGCCTCCTGGGCGATGCTCCTGCAAGCCAGGCAGAGGGCATTAAATGCTCGATGGGGACCACTGCCCGGCGTGCAGGAGCATCCTGTCATTAAGCCCTGAGTGATCCCACTAGTGAGCATCTCCAAGCCGGTGGACCCTGAGTCTCCCGTGGGTGGGGATGGGGGTGGTACCCGCTGGCTGGGGCCCCTGCAGGGCTGCGTCCCCAGGCTCAAGAGCGCACGGGGCGTCCCCAGGAAGGTTCAGGAACAAAACGCCACTTGGCGCCGGCAGACGCTCTGCGGTAACCGAGTGCGGTCCCCGAACATAAAAGCCGGAGCTGCTGAAACGCGACCCTCCGCGGGAACTGTGACTTCTGGGACAGCTATCCCCTCTGGGAAGAGAGAAAGGAAACCCGCCTCGAGCGGGTCCAGAAGCCCGGGTCTGCGTCCGGGCCGACGCGGCGTGAGGACGGGCCCACTCCGGGCCAGGAGCCGTGACGCGTTACACAGAGAGCCAGCTCGGTGCCATGAGGGAGCTGGACGCCTGAGTCCCACGCTTCAAGTCCAGTCAGGATTTTGCGTCTTCCTACGTGAGTGACCTTGGGCAAGCCACTGAGCTCTCTGAGCCTTCACAGTTCCATCTGCTAAACGGGAAGAGGCCTAGGGCCCCCCGCGTTTCCGACAACGGCAGGCTAACGGGGGCCGGCAGAGCTCCTGAGAAGAAGCTTCCGGAGATGAGGACGGGAAACCAGGGGGCCACGGTGGTAGCACGGACACAGGAAAGACATGCTTCCGGAAAGAGCTATTCCAGGATGGCAAAGGCCACACAGACGATGGGGGCGGGGTGGGGGACAGGATCAAGACGCCAACGCTGGGTCTCAGTGCAGGAAGGTTCCACCTGGCATGAAGCATTCCAATGGCCCTGCTTTCGGGGTGGCTTTCAGTCACCTGATATTCCTGTAGTCCTTAGCTCTGCCACCCCTACCTGTCATAGCTGAGCAAGGGCCCCACAAAGAAATCAGGTCTTAATCCCTGGGACCCGGGGATGTTGCCTCATATGGGAAAGTGGTCTTTGCAGGTGCGACCACCGTTAGGGGGGACCAGCCTGGGTTACCTAGGCAAGTGGTTTTAGTGCCATCGTAGTGTCCTCTGAGAGAGAGGCAGAGGGGTTCTTCACACAGATACACAGAAGAGGAGGTCAGGTGACCATGGAGGCGGAGTCTGCGGTGATGGAGCCACAAGCCAACGGACACCTGGCGCCACCAGAAGCTGAACAAGCAGGAACAGTCCCCCCCCTGCCCCCCACCCCACTCCCCGGGGGCCTCTGAAGGGAGCCTGGCCCTGCTGACACCTCTGTGGTGGACTTCTGGCCTCCAGAACCATGAGAGAATAAATTCTGTCATTTTCAGCTACCAAGTTTGTGGGAATTTGAAGCCCTGGGAGACTAATGCACTGCCTAATTTTAAAATATGGGACCTCTTTTAAAAGATAATTTAAAATATGGGGACCGGTTACAGCACCAGCAAATGATGCTGTGGATGAAGCCAGGTGGAAAACATGCTACACATTAACTTCAGGAACGTAAGACCTTGGCCCGTTAGGACCTTTGGCGTGTGCCTTGGAGCACGGAGGCAGGGATCCTTCTGGAATATTCGTTCAGCAATTGTGAAGACCCTACTAGTCGCCAGGAATTCCTCTCGGTACTGAAGGGACGGGTGAAGCGATTGGAATTGTCTACAGTGAGCACCCGCACAATTATGACTACGGACCACATGTGCGGACTTCGTGTTCGTGAGCTCTGGTCATCCTCAGAACTGCTCATTTCATTCCCCATTTACAGAGAGGGAAAAGGCGAAGCAATGTGCCCAAGGTCACACGGCCATTGACAGCGGCATCCCGCTTGGAACCCGGGAAGCCTGACTCCGGAATCTGGCCTGATCCTCAGGCATCTTGGGGTGGAGGGAATAACAGCCTTGTTTTCCCAGTCAGGTCTGGGAGGTTTCTCCTCTTCTCTCAATGTAAGACCGGGAAGCAGATGAAAGGTATTTAAATCATGACATAATGGATTCAGCCTAGCCAAAAAGAATGCTCTCCTTAATTGCAAAAGCACCCAAAATTGCTGACCAGGGGAAACATACAGAAAGGCTAACTCTGGCTTTATTTAAAAATAGGAGTTTCATCTGTCTGAGTGCCTCTCCCTGAGGACTCGGGAGCCCAGGTAGTCTGTCCGACGCCATCTGGTCCCTCTTGCTGTGGGAGAGAGGCCTTCCATGGAACACCCAAGACCTGTCACTACGCTTCCTCGAAAGTCAGGCATGGGGGCCGGAGCAGAGGGGGGACCGGAGCATGCACCCGATCCATCACTGATGCTTGTGGCCCACACCATCCCCTCCTTTCCTGTCTCAGGTGGCCCTGGCCAGAACCAGCATTCTGATTCCTGATGTTGCAGCCTAAACACCCACTGGGTCCATAAAAATCATCAATCAATCAATCAATCAATCTCTCTCTCCCTCTCTCTCTCTCTCTCTCACCACCCCCACTCCCCATACTCCACACATCTGAGGGCAAATATTTAAAAAACCAGTAATCCTGAAGCACCGTTACGTTAAGAATCCCCGCTGTGACCGTGAACATCCTGAGTTCTAGCACTCGTTGCCATACGTAAGGCGGTGCTAGCAGGTACGTGTGAACTTTTTACTTATACCTTTCAGATTTCATATCTTCCAGGTGGACTGAGCCTGTCTTTGTTGTCACAATAAATATTTCTCCTTATGTCTAGTAATGTCTTTTGTCTTAAGGTCTACTTTGTCTCACATTAACCAAATGACATTAGCTTTCTTTTGGTTAGTGTTCTCATGGTATATCCTTTTCTGTACATTGTGTTTAGGGATGTCTCTTGTAAGAACATAGGATTGAAATTTTATTTCTTTCTTAATTGAACTATCTGGTCTATTTACATACATAATGTAATTATTGGCATTTCTGGGTTTAAATCAACTATCTTCCTGTTTGTTTTCCATTTGTTAAACCATTTCATGTTGCTTATCCTATCTTTCCTTGCCTTCTTTTTTATTAATCGAGTACTTTTCATTATATTTATCCCTCCATTAGCTTTTTAGTTACATATTTTCACTCTTCTATTAGTGGTTACCATAAAAATAATGACAAACATCCCTGATTTATTAGGGTCTAATATGTATTATTTTTATTCTTATTTTTAGCACTTTGTGACCAATTCAAGGTATTTATAACCTAAACCCTTAGACTTCATCTGCTTTTATATTATTGTGGCTAAGTTTTAATTCTACATATATTTTAAACAACTGTATTCAGGTATATTTTACATATTGTAAAAGTTACCCATCTCAAGGATACAATCCAGTATTTCTTAGTAAATTTTGCGAAGTGGTGCAACCATCACTGTAAATTACTTTTAGAGAATTTCATCTGCCCCACCCCCTCACCCCCAACTCCCCTGTGTCCATTTACAGTGTCACCCCTCATGTCCATGTATAGTGTCACTCCCCTGCCCATGTACAGTGTCACTCCCTGTGTCCATGTACAGT
>PVJL010018013.1:0-16955 GCA_004026885.1 Lyroderma lyra
AGACTCTAGCAGGGTCATGCACAAAGTGACTGAACACAGGTGTTTTCACTTCACAGATCAGCCCCAACCAACATTCCCTCTAATGTCCTAGGTCCACAGCAGGCTGTTTTGGAAATTGGGACTCACCACATGTCCCTGTAGAGGGCAGCTGCAGCGTGGGAGTGAACTCATGGGTCCTTGGGACACAATCCCCACCGCATCCACACCCCCAACTTCTGCCAAATATTCTCAAGCAGCAGGAGCCACACATTTTGTCCTCATGTCACTTTCTGATATAAACTCTTGAGAACCCTTAAGAGCTTTCCTCTGTGTGTTATCTTTGCCCATTGGCTCTATTAGACATTTAAGAAAGAAAAGAGAAAAAAATGTTTTGAGTAAAGTATCATTACTTTTGTCATAACAATAATGAACCTATTGCAGATTATCTTAAATATTATGCTTTAATAAAAAAATCCTATTTGCTAAAGAAAATTTCACAAGAAAGATAGCATTTGTTTCACTTTGAAAATTCTTTCATGACAGGGTTCTATTGGACACATTACATGGACTCTCACACCTGCTTTTGCACACAATTATTGGTTGTACTATGTCGTTTTGCTGAATTATGGGAAGAATGCCCTGTGTCAAACAAATACACACTTGGAAATGTGAGAGTGCCACCAACACCTCAATGGTGGTTGGGATCACCAGAGTCCTGTAACAACCACTTGACGATTGCCTCCATGGGGGAAGACCACATTATTACTTAAATTTCCAAAAACAAAATTAGAAACACACGCATACCACTGAAGGTGATAAGGAGAGGCTGATGAAACACCTCAAAGTCACATGTCTGTCCTATGGCTCTACCACTTAACTCAGGCACTTGGAACCAAAGTTTGACAATATATGCCCATGTTATCAATAAAAATGGCAAAGTATTTGAGTACTTTGTGAATGTAGTTTCTATGGTGAGTTTTCAAACATAAGATTCATGGGGTTGAATGTCAAGGGTAAGAGCTACGTGAATGGAGACCCCTTCCATCTCACGTCTTTTAGGAGTATGTTTTATTCATGAAAGAACATTAAGCAGGAGCAACCATAGCCATGATCACAGGCAATCAGATGGTCAGGATTCATCTTCAACCTACTGTGCATCCCATTGCCCTCTGAGACCCAGAGTAGAATGAAGAACACACGGGCTCTGGAGGGAAACACCCATGGGTCTCCTTCACTGGCTATTAATCTACTGTCTTTGCCTTGGAGTACTCACCTTTGATGGGGGGATAATAGAGCCTGACTTGTAGACTATTGTGAGGGTTAAACAAGCCTTTTGAAGTAAATTATTTTCTCTTTGAGTGGGCTTAGATGTT
The DNA here is from genome assembly GCA_004026885.1 of Lyroderma lyra. Lineage (NCBI taxonomy): Eukaryota > Metazoa > Chordata > Mammalia > Chiroptera > Megadermatidae > Lyroderma > Lyroderma lyra. Next base: position 1,353 of record PVJL010018013.1, read on the forward strand.
GCTTTGGCTTTAAACTTGCTCTACAATAGTTACAAGGTGATGGAAACAGTTTCTTGTCCCTTCCAGTGTCCAAATACAAAAATAGGTATTCAGATCACTTTTTTAATGAAAAGTTAGAGCTGATTCAGTATTGGTGACTTAAGTATGTGAAGTGACCAGATTCTTTATATGCAGAAAGATGGAGATGTTCTTACACTAGGGTGGTATTTTGTGGGGGCAGGTTTTACTTTCCCAGGCTTCCTTGGGTTCACTGACCCTCATGTGCATCTGCAACCATATGGGGTTGTCAAGCCACAGCTCCTCACACCCCACACCTGTCCAGAAACTTCAGAACAGCAACTCCTAGGAAGGGTAATAGTTCATGTCTATGAGCTTGTCATCTACAAATGCAATATAGACACATTCATGGGGTTTTGGTGCTCTTTCATTCAGAGTATACATCTAACCATCACTGGGGTCCTGTTTTTGGAGACAAAATAGTCCTGCATATCAGATGATTTAAGCATACAATGGAACTCCATGGTCATGTTATGGGGAAGGAGGTTCATGGAGCCATCAACCTTAATACCACACAACATGATGAAAATGCGTTGTTAGAAGGTAAGAAATATGGCAAAGAATCCTGTGTGTAGAACATTAGTATCTGTGGGGACTAAACAAGGAATGAGACACAATTTACAGAAATGTGTATTTCATTATATTTTTATTTGCATGTCTCATGTATATATACATTATGACTTGATAGAAAAAATATAAATAATTATTGTTTCTTGGAATAGAAAGATGCTCAGTAGACAAAAATTAAGAGAAGACATCTTTTGTAGTAGACATCCATTTCTATTATTTGAATTTATGTTGTAACCACATGATGTACACACATTCCATATATGCATATTTGTTCATGAATATAAATGTCAAACACAGAATTTCTGACAGGAGAAAGTTGAAACAGTGAAGAACTCATCAAGTGAAAATTGAAACAATCACATTAATGCAACAGTCCATGACCTGGAGGATGAGGGGTGGAGAAAATCTCCTGCTTCATCCCTCAGCAGCAAATGAAAGGTCTCTCCAGCTATTTCCTCATGCCACACCCTCTTCAATCCCTCCTCCACCTCAGCCACATGGTAATGGGGAGTCTGTGGTGCACAGCTGGCCCTCCTGAGTGTGTCTGGCTCTGCCCTTCTCCCTCTGGAAAAGGGTGTGCCTATCCCAAGGCAGCCTGAAGAGTGAGTGACACAGAGCTTAGGCCAATGAACTTGGAACCTATAAGAACAGTGTGCTTTGGAGCTGAACTGCTTTGTGATATTAGAATCCCCTGTGCATATTCTCCCGAGCTTTTCCTCGGTAGTTCCAAAAAGGGATTTGGAAAGTTCAGGTCACATCAGCTAAGAAGTTCAGGAGGTCACGTTCTGGTCCCGCCTCGCCCTGGCAGCGGGTGACACAGTGCCCCCTGCCGGTCAGGGCTGCCTTCATCGTGGGAACAAGGCTGGAGGACAAGGATGCTGAAGGGCTCCAGGTGGGCCCTACTGCAGTCTTCAGCAGACAAGGACCCTTGCCTGGCTGTTCCACACATTTCACACCTAATCCAAATTAATGCAAATTTAAAAAAAAAAATAAAGCTGTGTTCTTCTCGTTGAGGTTCCTCCAGATACCTTCCCAAGAGCTTGTTTTCAGTGCCCTCTGTGGAAGCTCTTACGAGGGACAGAGAGCTGAGAGGTGGCTTACAAAGGACCTTGATGATCACACACGGAATGTTCAGGGTCGTCACGATGGGCAGTTGTATGGTACACCTCAGGGTTGTACCAACTCCTTTCTCTCAGATCACCATGCCTTTCATAGAAGCTCATATGTATGATAGCCACGTAGGGGCTATGGATGGGGCCGCATCTAGGCCAGGACAAAGATTATTAGGAGATTCCTCTGGCCCTTGGGCAGGTTCTGCCCAGGAGTCATGGTAGGAGAGGTGAAGGCTGGCAGGTGTGGCGGTGGGAAAAGATGCCAGGACACTGTGACCACCGGAGGATGCTGCAGGTTAGGCAATTTGTTGTCTGGAGATGAGTCTGATTTTTATTCACTCTTTCTGAAACACTATCAAGTTTGTTCTTTTTCTTTTAAGCTCACTCTGCACCACAGGCTGTGGTTTAACTGAACTGACTCCAGCCCAGCTCTAGGCATAAGCTAATCAATGCCTGCATCTTATTCCTAGGATCACAGGGCTTGGGTCCTCAAGCACTGGCCCCATGAGAGATATTACTAGGGATGCTGAGAGATGAAACAATTGGAAATTTGTGCTAGATTTCCCAAAGAGACAAGAGGAGGGCTGGAGCTACTAAACCCATCTTACAAATAGACTGCCTGAATGAAGCCAAAAGTAAGGAGAGAGGGGAATAGAATATACAGAGAACCCAGGTTTTGTTTGCATCATCTGAGATATGGTAAGTCACTCATGAAGCCATAACCATCACTTATTGCTTAAGGCAGCTTAATTGTGTAGCTCTCAGGATTCTTTGATCTAAAGTTCTCTGCATTTTCCTTGTTAAGAGGACTTGCATTGACTAACACACGTAATTTGTTCTGTGCAATTGTATTCCTTAACCTAATATTTAAGTCAAAGCATAAAGCACTACTGTTGAAGGCATGTGTACTGAATTTTAAAAAGCAATGCCTTTGGTCTTCCTGTTTATTAGGTATCAGACTTCAAGATATATTCACATTCTGGGCAAATGGTCTGCCTTCATCATAGCTTAGCCCACTTTCTGGGCACAGAGATGACTTGGATGCCTGGTGAGCTCTTTCTCATGTCCATGTGCCTTCCTCCAGTTCCTTATAGGTCTAATGGGCAGTCCAGGGGGAGGGAGGGGAGTGTGCACTGAGTCTCACAGGCAGATCAGACATTGTCAGCTCAGAGGGGAAAACATCAGCACCTCCTAAAACCCAAGTACAGAGGGAGGCACTGGCAATATGGAGATAAAGTCAAGATGGTTCCTACTATGGCAGGGAAAACAAGAATGACACAATCCCAGATGGGATTGTTCCCCAAGCTATGCACACTCCCACCTGAGGTGAAATTTGAATCTCTTCTGTCATTATCCTCTCTGGAGCCCAAATGTTGTGACAATTCCCTTCAGATGGTCAGCCATCACGGACTTCATGAGATCTTCCTATTTCCTTGCACAAGTTTTCTATCACATGCACAATTTTCACTGAAGACATTGCAGCTCATATTTAGGATTGTGGTTTATGAGTTATTATATTACTACACACACACACACACACACACACACACACACACACACATCAGGACAAAACTCTATGAACTAACATCTATATATCCCACCAAATGGCTGTGCAAACTTTGGGTCTCTACCTAACTTTCTATTCTTCATCTCCAAAATAATGGTTTTGGATTAAATGTTATTCCAGCTGAGGAACTTTGCAAGTCATTGGGTCTATAATAAGAAAATGTTTTGTTTTGTTTTTTCTGTCTGTGTGTTCTTCCAGTTTTCGGCTGATTCTAGCATAATGAGAAAGCCAGGGGGCAAACTTCTTGCAATCTTAAAGGAAATCATGTGTCTCTTCCACATACTGAGTCCAGGGCAAAAGTGATTCATTTCAGTCTCATTGGAATCTTTCAAATCAACCCCTTTACTAAAAGCCTGTCTTTGGTATCAATAACTTATATGATCATACATTAGACACAAAGTGAGTCTTCCTCCAACATGTTAGAAGTAAACAGCACTCTCCATATCCTCAGTGATTTAATACTTTCATTAAATCACCTGGGTGGTTTTCACACTGGATTCTTAGACCCCCCCCCCAGATATATTGCCATATAGATGGTCTGAGTGGAGCTCAGGAATCAGCACTGTCACACCTTTCCTCAGGTGGTTCAGATACAATCTGTCCCCAGACTGGATTTGGGATCCACTTTCCTCAGAGCCTGACTGTAGAAGGCTGGATGAACACAGGACATGTCTAGCTATTGGGGCTATGCCAAAGCCAAGGAAGAGGGAGACATTTTCCTTGGGCACCCAAGACAATGCCACCTACACACAGCTCTTTTCCAGCACCTGTGCCCTGACATGAGGATTCTGGTCACTTAATTGACACCCAAGTGGACACAACTGACCAATCAGGCTGATGTCACACTGTCCACTCAACTGCAATTGGTCAATATGGGGGGCTAGGCTGAGGCTCACTATGTGGAATGAAATGGCTCAGACTCATTGCTCTATGCCTTGGGCCCAGAACAGTGCCTGGCACTGAGCAGTTGCTTAAGAAACTATGTGGGGTGAATGCATGAAGATTCATTTAGCTCCTCAGATAGACAAAGAGACAGGGGAAGGCATGTGAACAATCTAAAACAGATGCTGTCAAACTGTGACAATTGATCAACTGTAGATGTAACTGAGACTCCATGGAAAAAATGGGGTTTTAAAGGACAGAAAGTATTATGAGAATGAGGCTGCTACTCCCTGTGGAATGAAAAGAGGAGCGAATGCTACACGAGTTCAGTGCAAGCATTCTCGTTCTCAGGTCCCTTGGCTTGGACATCGCTATTGACACAGTAAGAAATATTTGCTGTGAGAGGTAAAGGATAAAGGTAGAGCCATTTTCTAGTAGGTTTATATTAGAGACATAAGTTTCGGAGTCCTGCAATCTCCTTCATTACTATGAGGAGACATCTGCCTGTTGGGTAAACCAAGAGAGAGGAAAGAGGAAAATGGAGAAAGAGACATAAAGCAGATGTGGTTTTCATCATCTGAGTTCTGATAAAGTGCCCATTAAGCCATAACAGTCCTGTGTTGCTCAGGATGGCTTAACTGTCCCTTAAGCCCCTTAGGCCTTCAGACTCACCAAGGGGAGGGAGCTTAAGAGGTACTTAAAGCAAAAGGAATATTAGAGTATTTTTAAGATTAGAAAACCTTGTTTTATTACTTTACACATCATTAACATTTAAAGTAGGGTAGTCAACCTAATCTCCTGAGAAAAAGTCTTTTCAGCAAAGATGTGAAAAGATAAGGAAGGTCGCCATGCACATATGGGATCAGGGGGCAGGATAAGGTGGCCATAAGGTCAGAATGAACCTGGGGTGTCAGGGAACAGTAAAGGTCAGGGAACTCGAGAAGCTTGAGTAGAATGGGTAGAGGAATACTCGAAGGTTCATTTTGAAAGCAAGGCTATGAGAGGATATATCATGTAAGGGCATGTCATTTTTTCATGGTTTTAGCTATTCAGAAAGAAATGAAGATGTTCTGGAGGGTTCTGAGCAGAGTTACATTATATCAATTATGCTTTCAATAGAACATTGCTGCTGCCATGGTGGTGAAGGGGAAGCAAGGGGCACAGTGAGAGTCCTTTGCAGTCATGTCAGTGGTGGTGATGGTGTCTCCCCCTGCCTGGTAGCAATTGAGTAGCAAGAGGTGGTGAGATTTGGGTATGTGTAGGTGGTAGAAACAACACATTGAATGAAGAAGAGGGGTAAAAAAAACATATTTATTATTTTTCCTTTTCAATATATTCATCCTTAACCCTAATATACTTTTCAGATATTTCAATAAATGTATAACCTCAAAACAAAATGTTTTGTGTTAGCCTTCAAAATATGCTGAAATTGCAGCTTTAACCTCTTTGTCATCTTTAGGTTTCTTCCCGTTTTTTTTAACATATATTTGGGAAAAATTATCATCAGATGGAGCCAGGTTCAGACTAGGAAGGGTGGTTTAATGTTTGGCAACCACAATCCTAAAAAGTAGCCAATGCAAAGGCCCATTGTGCAAAAGCAGCACTCCTTTCTCTGTTTTCCTCTGCTTTAGTCCTTCACAGATTCTTTTAACTGTTTCAGCAGACTTGAACAGTACTCTCCAGTTACTGTGACACCCTTATCCTTGTAATTTATCAGCACGATGCCCTCCGTATCCCAAAAAAACAGTAGCCATAATTTTTCCAGCTGATTGCAACACCTCAAACTCAGAGGGTGAGCTTTTTATGTCACTGCATGGGCTCCTGCTTTGACTCGGGCTCATAATAGTGAACTCAAGTTTTATCTCCAATGAAAATCTTGTTTAGAACTTCATCTCTGTTGTCTCTGCAGAGCTCTGAACTGTTGTGAGCACTCGACACGTTGTTGTTTCTGAAGTGGCGAGAGCATTCCTGTACCCACTTTGCACTGACTTTTGACACCCTTAAATGCTGATGGAGAATATTCAAAATGGTTGTAGGTGGTACTCCAGCCCTTTCTGCAAGCTGCTTTTTATCCAATGTGGCATCTTCCACTACAAGTTTTTCAACTTTTCTGACAATGTCTGAGGAAGTGGCCTCACAGCATGTCCTGGACAAATGTCTACTTCAATCTACTCTCTGCCTTGTTTAAAAAGGCTACGCCACTTATAAACCATGTACTTTTCAGGACAACAGTCCTCATGAACTGCTAACATGTCTTTCAAAACACTTTGAGCTCTTTCCCGTTAGTTTTGTGAGGAAATTAATGATGGTTTGAAATTCATTTTTATCCACACTTGGGTTTTCCTGCACACTCAACATGCTTTACAGCCACATTTGAAAGAACATGGATGCAATAAGGTTGAAATTTGGCACATATGCTAATAAGAAGTCATACAATCAAACTGTGTGCACTAGGAATCCCAACTCTCCAATAACCCCCACCATTCCACAAATTTCTTGACCACACTGTAAGCACAAGCATTTACTACCTGTCTGTTTAAGCCCCACTGAAATGAAAACAAAGAAGAGTCCAGAGAAATAAACCTCATAGCACTGACAGAATAAAAGATGTCATTAACAATTGAGTCTTCAAAATTTTATAAGGGACAGCAGAACAGGTGGGATTAGGATGGAAAATGAAATGGGTAGGAAAAGCTGCAGCCCAGGACCTGTTAATAGGGCCTGGGAGTAGGTCTGCCTGATGAACCAGAGGCTGAGGTCAGAGCCAGTTGGTATCCTGTGTCCAGAAATGATGTGTGAAAATAGGGAGCTCACTTGAAGGTCTGTACATAGACTAACTAATGGTTGGCTCCACCATTCCCCTGCCACAAAGTAGTGAGTCAGAATCCAGCTGAAATACTGGACATTCTCCACAGAAATTAAACTCTTTGAAACAAGCAAAAGCTGCTAGTGTGAATGGTGGTGTCCTAGATGAAGCCCTCCTCATTCTGGTATCTGGAGGGCTAAGTGCCAGTCAGCCAACTCCCTACGGGCTCATCCTAAGGCAAAGCCTGTCAGTCACAGATTCCCTGTCTCCACCCTGCCCGCACACACACACAGATTTCCCAGCCTGAATCCTCACCCAGGAGAGATCTGACAGGAACAGTCTTTCTCACATGAAGATATAAACTAGAGTGTATGGTTTGGTCTGATAGTGAATAATACTTAAGTAGTAATGATAATGATATTAATGCTATTTATTGATTTTCAACTTTCAGATCAACTTTGAACCAAGTATAGAAGACAGGTTATGCTTGTAGGTATAATATAATGCTCAATAATCTTGAAAATATAAATGCATAGCTAAGAGAAAATAGGATTTGATCAAGGTAGGGGAAGACGGGAGATGGAATAAAGGAAAGGGGTACTCACAGAGGTTTAAATATATTAAAATTACAAAGGAAATAATAAAACTCTTTGATTTGAATAAATATCAAATATGGAGAGGAAAGGAAAATGGGGATGGGAATAGTCAAAGTGTATTAAGTCCTAATTTTTCATCTTAAGGAATCAACACAGAAACTGATAAATTTAACAAAAGGAGTTGATAAATCAGAGATTGAAGGTATGAGCATATATTCTACATTCTAATTCACCAGAATTATGTAGGGGAAAAATTAGAAGAGAAACTAGGAAGTGTAACTGGGGATAAGAAATAAATGAGGAAAACTTGCCATTCATCCTAAAATACTTTTATTTGACACATTCCCATTTGGTAATATTACTTTAATAAGAATATTTTTTACAACCAAGTATGTTCACTTATTCTGGAATGCCAGTCCACAGCCTGTATCCAGTCTTGTCCTCCGTGCTGTCACCCAGTGCCCTCCCTGCCTCCTCTCTGACTTCGCTTCCTCAGTTTACTGCTCTCTCTATTATGTTGGATTTGCTTCTCCTCTCTCCTTCTCTTCTGTCTTAAGCTTGGGCAGGTCTCCCCTGTATTAGGGCAAACAAAAAACATGTCACTTGTTTGGAATGTTCTGCATCATTCCTCTTCTGTTTCTCTTCTTCCTTTCACTTGCCATCTAAAGTGTAGTGCTTATTTCCCCCTGAAATCTGGCTTGTAAACACCAAGTATAACGATGCTTTTACAGTCCTCATCTTACTTCATACTTTATCCAAGCATTTCAAATGGAGCCTTTCCTTTTAGCCCTTTTGTGTTCTCAGGTGTGGGTAAGAACAGAAAGGGAGTAGAGACACCTCACTAGAACAGTGTCCCACAGAGCACCCGGGGGAATGCTGGCATGAAGTGCTCCCATTACAAACGCATCGGTGCTTTGTGCAAGTGTTCAATCCGCTGTCTTGTGGCACTGAGGACCAAAATCCAAGTAAACAACTAAAAACAATAAACCTCTCAACATAAGTATTATAATATTTATCAGCCTCTCATAATCAGCTTAATATGCAAGAATAGTTACAATACAAACTTGAGTCAGGGAAACATTCCATGAATAAACACACTGAATCCAAAGCCCAGAATGATGATACAACGGCCTCAATGTAGTTATCTGTAGTAAACCTCAACATTCCCCCACCAAAATCAGTGAATATCTTACAAATGAAGAGAAAAATAAAAAAGAAAACTTTTAGGAAAACAGTGAATGAATTAAAAAGTCCAAATTCTGAAACTTACCATTAGACAATATTCTCGTTTTCTTTTAAATACAATCAATTTTACTTTTAAAAGTATATTTATTTGTTGTGTTACACCATTCATTTCTACATGCAAAAAAATAGGTCACATTTGGGTAACATAATTGAATGGGAAAGACTCCTGTAAAGCATTAGTTGTGAGCCTCAAAGCTATTGGGAGAAATTAAAAAGGAAAATAGAAAAAACAAAACTAACTAATGGAGCCATAATTATGAAAAAACTAGCTGATTTTATTAATACTATCAATGCCAAATGAGTCTTTAAATCAATTAAAATTTATTTAATTAAGAATAAAGCTATTTTCACATTTGTCTTTGACCACAGTAAATACAATTCTGGGCATAAAGACACAGCGTTTGGAGTTTAAAACATCCCCAACTGCAAGATTACATATAGAAATCTTCCATTATTGTTTGTGGGATAGTTGACTTTAAAATGAAATTAAAATAATTATACTATCTAGAATAAATTAAATGAGCATTATTTACTCATAAGATTCATATTTAAATAATCTTTATTTACAAACGACCACCCTGAGAATGGTTATTCCATTAAGTTTCACTTTGAGCAAAAGTATAACGACTTAAGTAACAGCTGTTACTTAAACTGAAAATGAGAGAGATGTCAAAATTCCTTTGCAGAAAGATAAAAAAAAATACTGTCAATTTTGTTCTTGTGGTTCTGGATGGTCAGTAGAAGGCTCATTTGAAGACGTAATAAACTGTGATGGAAACTCACTTCTACTTTCAGGATGTAGGGGAGGGGGAATCCAGCTCATGGGGGAGGATAATGAGGAAATCCTCTCAAATCATAACCATTTCTCACTGTTCAAAGAGAATGAAAAAAAGACTTTATTTTTTCCACTTTAAACACCTGTACTGCAGTCTGCAGTTCTAATGAATCATTAGCTTGTAAATTCTGGTACCTATTGTTAGGTTTCAGCTAGCAAAGAAGTCATGGGAGACTAAAATTAGTCAGGAGATAAATTTAATGGTGTATTTGAGTGGCAGGAGGTGAGGCAGAGGGACCAGAACTCCCTGCGTAGGAGGAGAGTTGAGGATTCACGAGGCAGTACTAACAAGGGGGGGGCTGAGACCGGGGGTTTAGCAGGGGGAGGCTTTCCTTGGTTGTCCTTGGGTTTCCCACAACTCGCTCCCATGGTCCACGGTCTGCTGCAAACTTGAGGTCCCACTTGCAGCCTTTCGTCACTCCAGGGCCCTCTAGCTCCTCATGCATCTGTGGCCTTAGACGAAGGGGGAGGCAGAGATATAACAGATAGGTGGTAAAGCAAAACAAGCAAAATAAATGACTTCTATTTTCTCCATCTTTTTTTCTCTTTCATTTCATATGGTGTAACATGTCCTGCTTTTGCTTTTGTAAGTACTAACCTTAGGGAGAATGGGCTAAGGACCATCCTCTGAAACTACTTCCTCCTGAGGAGAGGCAGCAACTTCAGGGGTACCTAGGGATTGCTAGCAAGGGGGCTGTAATATTCCTGCGTTAGCACGGTGAGAGCTATTTGCCTCCCAGTGACTTGTGCAGTGGTCCTCTGTATGGAGTTTATGAGTAAATGGACTAGGCAAGGGCTGAAAAGGAGGAGGAGGGGGAGCAAAGGGCCTAGAAATAGAAAAATCTAAGAGCGTCTCAGAAGCCATGCAGAAAAAGGAGTGCTCAGTCCCCCGAGTATTATAAATGTGGAGCCATTTAGCCTGTTTGTAATTTTTTTACATTGGTCTCTACAAGACCAGAATTGCTCATATATGTGGAATACGTTTTATTGATGACTGAGCAGACACCTCTCTGGTGTGCCACAAGGTAATGAATGCAAGTCTGTTATCTAGGACGCCATTAGCAAGTGCATCCAGGGACCTAGTTAGTCTTCCCAGTGCCTCAGCTGTTTCCCTAGAAATTTCCTCAGTGGCCTTAGGAAGTTCACCTAAAGGTCAGGTGGTGGTAAGTGAAGCCTCCCCAGGGGGCAGCAGTTGAACAAGGAGCCGCAGCCCCTGCGATCAGTAGGCCGAACCCCCGCACATGTGATGAAGGGGCTGTGAGGTGGTTGTTAATGATAGTGAGACCCTGAGGTGCAGGGGTTCCCAAGGTGCAACCCCCACCATGTAGCTGTCATTTACATGGGAGAGAGCAAACTCTTCAGGGTCTTGTTGGGTCCTAATAGCCAATTAGTGGGGGTCTTGCATAGCCAGATGAGGCCAGATGGGGCTGGTATGAAAGTAGATTTGCTAGTTTTAGCAAAGAAGATTCTAAGGAGAAGGGGAAACACAAGATCTAAATGGGGGCATCAATGAGAGTTCCCCAGAGAGGATGGGGGGTTTTTTAACCTGGAAGAATTCCTGTGAGGGGAGTGTGGAGCCCCCACCTTGCACACGCAGTAGGATCTGGTATGTCAGTCAGGCTCATGACAGCAATGGGTGGCATTAGGGACACAACTGAAGGTAGGACCAGGGTGAGAGGATATGGGACCAATTGAGAGCCTTAAAAGGGGTGCCTAGTGGTCCGCCTTTGTCGGGGAGTGAGGGGAAGCACAGGAGGGGCCCCCTGGTGGCAGTGTGGTGTTATTACAGCGCGGAGAGCGGCCTAAGGAACCGCGCAGGTCACAGAGGTCTTGGAGCAACTGAAGGGAGTTTGTTGTGGAGGAGAGAGGCGACAACACAGGGAGGGGCCACGTTCCCATCTCACCTGGAGAAAGAGGGGGCCTGTGGTTGTGCCAAGGAGAAGGACGATGGGCTGGGAGGTAGAGAGGGGTTTAGGGCTTTTGTTAAAGAGGGGTTGGATAAAGGGGAGCACGAAGGAGCCCTGTACTTGGATGGAGCCTCAGGGTTGGTTTGGCAGATCCAGCAGTTAGTTACATTTTTGCCCTCTGCTACGGTGCAGGAGGCATTGATCACGAAATTAGCTTCCCATTCCCCATTTCCCTATTGGAGTAGAGGATGGAGGAGGGTGAGACAGGATAAGAGAATGCAGGAATGAGACATTATGTCAGAGGATTAGTCTGGGAGGCTAAGAAAGGAGGTTTAGTTCGAGTTATTGCTAGAGTCGGTTGTTGTGTAATCCTGGAAGTCTGCCTGTAGGAGTTTGTTGACAACTAGGTCTCAGAGGAGTGCCTCTGCCTGGAATGTGGCTAAGTCCTGGGATTGGGCTGGGAGCTACTTGATGAGATCCTCTAAGATGGAGTTGAGTATTTGGCCAGCACGGACCTGTGAAGATGTTTCGGTCACAGGGGTGTACAGGCTGCTTGCATACTCAGGTTTTTGTGTCCCCCTCCCTGGTGCAGGTGTAAGTTTCTGTGTCTTGCCAGTCCCCCAGTGGGGGACTGGTCTTTAGGGTTGTCCCTTGTTAGCGCGATGCATTGTGTTGGGAACCCTCTTAATCCTGGAAGGATGAGCCCATGAGGGAAGGCCTAAAAGGCTAGTTAGCTTTGGGGTGGGGGGTTGTTAGTATAACCCGCTCAGGGTCTTTCCATGTGGGATGGAGGGGCCATGTGTGGTCCAAGAGCATTTTGACAAACACGTAGTTCCTTAGTTCAAGGGGTACAGCAGGAACCTCTCTTCCTCCTTAGGGATTGGGGAGGACTGTCTCTGCATGGAGGCAAAGGAGGTGGCAGGTTTAGGTGAGAGCAGGGAGGGAGGGGGAAAGGTGAGGCTGGAGGGAGGGTGCCTAACAGAAAAGGGTGACCGTACATGAGCTCAAAGGGGCTGAAGAAAGTGGGGGAGCACGGGGCAGCCCTAAGGCGAGAGAGAGGCCCCGGAGACCTACAGCTGCAGCAGGAAGAAGAGGGCTCTAGAGGTTAGAAAGGGCCGACGGAGTTTCGGCCGGTGGAGAGAGGGGCTCTTGGAGGGGCCTGTGGTGGCCTGGTAACGGGGCTCGGAAAAGGCCCACATTGGGGATCTGTACATGGAAGTAACCTGCCCGGCCAAGGAAGGGAAGTAAGGCTTGTTTGGATGAGGGAAAGGTGACGGGGCGCAGGGGAGCTTTGTGTTGGTGGTGATTTTGTGATGCCAGGAGAGGTGACATCCGAGAAAAGTGACGGTGGGGCAGGAGAGTTGGACATTATGGCAGGAGATGTGGTCGCTGAGAGAAGCCAAATGTTTAAGGAGCGAGTGAGTATTGGAGATTGGGGTGCACAGTCCGGTGCTGCCGAGGGTGTGATCACCCACATCCGGGAGATCAGGGGAGCCGGGCAGGGGAAGAAGGTAAGGGCTGGGGCGGGGGCTTGTCCGGAAAGGTGGGGGCTGTCCTGGACACCTCAGGGCAGGAGCTGAGCAGCTGAGAATGCTGAGTATCTGGGTCAGTCCATGGACAGGCAAACAGGTTTGGGGAGTCACGGTGTGTGGGGACAGAGAAGAAGTCATCCTTAAGGTCACGGACAGGAAGTACTGAGTGTCAGGCCGTATGAGAGAGGGGAGACTGCGGATTGGGGACAACGGGGTGTAAAGGAACGACAGCCTCATTCAGGATGGGAAGACCATCATCATACCTGAATGAAGCAGAAGGTGCCATCGGGCTTTTTAACAGGGAGGATGGGGTGCTGTATGGAGAGGGAGGGGGTGAAGGGTGTCTGCTTGGAGAGGCCTGTGAACAAGGGACGTAAGTCCCAGAAGGCCCTGCTGTGGGATAGGGCCCTGGGATTTGGGAGGTAAATGGGCAGGGTCTTTAAGGGGGATGGTAAGGGGTTGGTGATGGGGAGTAGTAACAGGATGGGACGTGTCCCACACATGGGGGTTAACCCCCGATGGTTCAGCCTGAGAGGTCTGGAGAGAAGGATCTGGGTCGAGGGAGGAGGAGGAGGTGGTTGGAGTATGGAGAGTCAGCGTAGAATGAAACTTAGAATCTCTCCCCCTAGGACGAGGGCCAGGCAGAAGGTAAAATTAAAAAGGAGTGGGAAAAGGGATGTCCTTCTAGGGTACAGGGGAGAGGTGGGGTAGCCATGACATGTGAGGGAAGCTCGTGGACCCCAACAATGGAGATGGGAGGAGTGAGCTGACCCAAGAATTCGGGAAGTGCCGAGTAAGTGGCCACCTTCCTAAAAGGAAACAAATGACCTTACTGTCAACTGAGTTACCTGAGCTTCTCTCATGCAGATGGTAGACCTGGAGGTCTGTGACCAGGCCTGGCCCCCTCAGTCTTTGTTATTGCCAAGGACCCCAGGAGGACAGGATCCATGTCCTTTTGTGGGGGATTTGGGGGAGGAGACACAGGGACCAGGAGGAGAATGCGCCCAGGCCTTGAGGGGTCCGAGGGCAGTCTGACTTCCAGTGGCCCACACAGCAGCCCTGGGGCAAGGCCTGGTGGGAGGCCTGGGATTTGGACAGGAACGGCTCCATGTCCTGTGAGACCACATTTAAAGCATGTCCCTGGCAGAGCTCAGAGGTGTGCTCCTCTCCTTGGGGGCTGAGGACCCGGTCTCACAGCCTGAGAAAAGGCTGCAGCAACCATTTGTAAGGCCTTGGTATGGGCCTATTTGCTTCCTCATCTTGATTGCTAAAGACCTTGAAGGCCAGCTCTAGGAGATCAGAGCAAGTATAGATCCCGTTTTCTAATTTTGGGGGTTTCCTATGAATATCAGGGGCCAATTGGGAAATAAAATGCATGGCTAAAATGGATTTGCCCTCTGGAGACTCCGGGTTAATAGCGGTGTGAGCGCACAGGGCCTCTGAGAGGCAGGAGGGAAAGACAGCAGGATTTTCACTACGGTCTTGGTGAAGTTCCCTGACGTTTTCACAGTCAGCGGCCTTTATGATGTTCGTCTTCATACCCTGGAGAAGGCAGTTAATCATATGGTCTCTACGAAGACAGTCCAGATGGGGCTGAGTGTGGTCTGGTAATTCCCCTTAGGGTCCTGCATGGGGGCTGCTGCTTCCCCTAGGAGATGAGTGTTAGCGTTACGGCGGGGCACGGAATCAGCGGTTTCCCAGGCTTTGGAATGAATACGACCCCTTTCGTCCAAGTTAGTGCAAGTACAAAGGATGACACAGATATCACACCAGGTGAGAACCTAGCTCAGGGTGAGGTATTCAAATTCTTTAGGACAGTAGGTAGGACAGGTGGAGAAGGAACCTAATTTGGATTCAGTTTGGCTTAGATCGGCCCCAGAAAATGAATCATGAACCCTCCCAGGGCCCCCTCGGCCCACTACCTCTCTGAGGGGCATTCGGGTTGCAGGAGGTGCGTAGGAATGGCTGGAGCAGGGGTGAGGAGGAGACGCAGATCAGATGGTGGTGGAGAGGTCTGGGGTTGGGGTCACTGGGGAGAGTCACGGGGGCTGGGGCGGCGGGTGCCAGAGGATACTGCTAACTATCATTATTGATACTGGGAGTGGTCTGAGAAAAGATGTAATAAAAGAGGATTTGGGGCAAATAGGACTCCACTGCAAGTGGTCATGAGACACTGACATAATATACATGCGTGAGTGCTAAAGATTTCACTGGTGGTGATCTGGGAAGGGAAATGTTATTACAGGTGAATGAGTCAGTCATTTGGAAGGTAAGGGGGAGACCAATTGCTGCGAATAGTGGAATCTGCTTCCTGCCAAGTTTTATCTGTGCCCCTGTGCCAGGGGCAGGGTTTCCGATGACAGGGCATCCTGGATATCCTTACCTGCTTCCCTGAGTCTGGTTTTGCATTCTCCTAGGATGCAATTTCTCATTTCTCACAATGGTAATTTGTCCATGAATTGTTGCTGAATGGATGTATTTATATATAAGGGGG
>PVJL010018014.1:0-17022 GCA_004026885.1 Lyroderma lyra
CCCTCCTGGTGCTGACGTGTCCCCAGTGTCCCCCAGGATGAGCACACAGAGTGTCCCTGACCCTCCTGGTGCTGATGTGTCCCCAGTGTCCCCCAGGATGAGCACACAGAGTGTCCCTGTCCCTCCCGGTGCTGACGCGTCCCTGTCCCTCCTGGTGCTGACGTGTCCCCAGTGTCCCCCAGGATGAACACACAGAGTGTCCCTGTCCCTCCCGGTGCTGATGTGTCCCCAGTGTCCCCCAGGATGAACACACAGAGTGTCCCTGCCCCTCCCGGTGCTGACATGTGCCCACCTGGTGTCCAGCTGAACCCTGGGTCTGTCCGGGGAGCCGGATCCCGCCCTCTTGCCTTTGGAGCTGGCATTTCCCGTGACCTTTTCTGGTCAGTGACCTCTGGGAGGTCGCGTCTGTCTGAGGCGAGCTCTGGAGGGAGCTGGGGCTCTTTGCAGGATTCGTGTGTCGTACATGAAACGCACCCCGACACCGAAGCCACTGGAACACGCGGGTTCCTGCGCCCGCGGGGGCCCGAGCCGGCGCCCTGTGCCTGCAGGCGGGGGCAGCGCAGCCCGCTGGGGGGCTGGGAAGGTCTGCTTCCCCGTCGCCCCTGTCACCCGCAGGGGTCCTCACGGCAGGGCCGTCCGATCAGACCTGCCTGCGGCCTGAGCCCCCCGGGGGTGAGCGTCCCTCCGACAGCACCCCCAACGCCCGTCAGGCTCCGCCCTCTGACGTCACCGTCTCCACGTCGGAGGGGGCTCCCGTCGGTGTGACGCGCTCCATGGCATTAAGTGACCCCGTGGATTTTACGCAACGGGGGCTGTGAGCCCCCCGCGCACCGGGCGTCAGCGGGGGCGGGGGCGCGTGCGGAGCCGTCCCATGTCCTCAGCGATGTAACTGGGGTCTCCCCCCCACCCCCCGCCACCCAGCGTTTCAGCTCAGGAGGTGCCCGCCGCCCCCGCCCGCCCCGCAGGCCGAGATGCTCACGGAGGACGAGGACTTCGAAATAGGTAACGCCCCGGCCGAGCCTCCCACGGGCACCCACGCGCGGGACTCCCTCGGGCAACCGGTGCGTCTGCCTCCGGAAGGGTCCCCGGGCGTCACCACAGGCTCCGACACAGACGTCGTGTGTCACACGGATACGCGTCGTCCTCGTGTCCGGGGCCTGGGGGCTGGGCCATCGGAACTGTGCTGATGTCACGCCGAGCCCTGCGACCTAGAGTGCCCGCCGTCCGCGTGTTCCTCCCGAGTGAGGGTCTCGGGGACCCCGAGTGGTCAGGCGTGCTCCGAGTGGAGCACGCGCCGGGGGACGTAGGGGTGCAGGGTGTGACCGGTGTCCCGCTGGCCCAGGGGGTGGACATGGCGAACCGTGTAGGGACGGTGCTGGGAAATCCCGCGGTGCCAACTTAGGGGCGCGGTCCGTGACGTCAGTAACCCTCGGGCCACGCCAGGGAGGCGGCCGCGGGGCTCGCCTGTGGCCCGATGGCCGCGACCCGGGATTTCTCAGCCTCGGTCACGAACGCCCCGCCCTGTCGTCACGGCCCGTTTCAGACCCCGGGCCCCAGCTCCCGCTCCGGTCCTAAGGGTGACGTACGGGGGGCTCTGCCCGTCAGGCCCCAGTCGCGGCCTGGCCCCCGCGGACGCAGCAGAGGCCTCTCTGTCCCACAGCCCGAGACCCCACGCATCGTGCCCCGTTCCCCGTCTGTAAGCCTCAGGGAGACGTGAGCACAGACGCGTCCGTCCAGGAGGGCAGCCCCGGCCCCTCCTGCGGGCACCGCCGTCGGCTCGGTGTCCGGGAGCGCCCGCGTCCCAGGGCGGAAGACGAGGCGCTGGCACTGACCTGTCCGGCGGGAACGCAGACGTGGCCTCGGGGACAGGGGGCGCGTCGGTGTCACCTGTTCGCGTGTCACAGACGTGACTCCACGCACGGGCTCCGGCGGCCACAGCACGCGCCTCCTCTTGCAGGGGACTTCGTGAGGTACCAGTGCCTCCCGGGGTACACGCTGTCGGGGACGGACACGCTGACCTGCCGGCTGAGCGCCCAGCTGCGCTTCGAGGGCACGCCCCCCACCTGCGAAGGTACGTGGGCCCCGCGCCCCGGCACCCCCGGGCCCCCTCCTCCGGGCCCCGAGCCCTCGGCCGAACCGCCCAGCACCCCTCGGCCGAGCCCAGACGTCACCCCCTTCCTGCCGGCAGTTTCTCCCGCGAGCTCCCCAGCGTACTGAGGCGACTGGAAATCGAGACCCGAATGCCCACCTGCTCGCGTCCCCCGTGGGGCGCATGTGCCTCCTCTGTCACGTGTCCCGTTACCTTCCCACCCCCGTCCGTCCGTGTGACACGACCGTAAGCAGAGTCAGCCCCAGGTGACCAGCGACAGCGTCGCGTGCGCGCAGAGTGCCACCGGTCATGCCGGCGCCTCCCCCGAGGTCAGCCTCGCCCCCGTTTAAAGGGGACGTCAGCGCCCCGCGAGCACCCACTGCCAGGCACCCTGCTGTCACAGGCGTCGCAGGGAGCTTGCGGCAGACAGAGCGCTGTCCTTGCTCAGCGCGGAGGGTCCCCGAGCCCCGCGGAGCTCCGAGCGGTGACCCGGCCGGGCGGCGAGCCCGAGCTGTGGCTCCCCCCACCCCTCAGTGCTAGCGCGGGAGGCGGGGCCTGGGGTGTCCGCCCGGGCCCTTGGGCGGTGGGCTGGGGTCCCCCTCCAGGGCTCCCCTCCGTGATTTCAAGACAGCCGACCCCCCAGTACGTTCTTGATGCAAAATGCTTCAAGCCTGCTGCTTCGGCCCTCATCGCCACACTTCCGGAAGTTCTGCTCTGGAAGGGTCACCGCCGTTAGGGTGACCGCTGGTTCCCTGGGGACAGTGGCAGAACGCTAGTACCCTACGCAGGTAAAGGTCACCTTTTTGGACACTCACCTGGATCTGGAAAACCACTGAACGAGGTGTGGCAGGCTCTCCCCACACCTCCGGGCCGTGCTGTCACCCTCTGCCCACCCAGCCAGGGGACCCTCGGCGGAGCTCAGCTCGGACACCGTCTGCCCACGCACAGCGTCGGGCCCCACAGCTTCCGGGCTGCGTCCCACGGGCCGCCCCCGTGCCGACACGTCCCACAGTCCAGGCTGTCGCTTGTGCCTCTGGCAGACGGTGTAAATCGGGTTCCGGTGGCCCCGTGTCAGCCCCCACCTGTGGAGCCGAGGGGACCACTCCTGCCCCGCGGTCCGCAGGGCGGAATGAAAGAGACGGGGGCAGCCAGGCGAACAGGTCGATGACGTACCCTCCTTGACCCTAGAGTTAGATGGGGTCAGTCTGCCTGTCTGCCTACCTACCTGGCATCTGTCATCGATTTATCACCTGTCATCATCCATTTATCATCGATCTCCTATCACCTATTTATTATCAATCATCCGTTTGTCATCTATCACCTGTCATCTGTCACCTAGCATCTATCATCTATGCATCATCTGCCATCTGTCTGTCATTTATCTCTCCCCTGTCCATCATCTGTCATCTGTTATCTCTCTGTCTAGCATCTATCTGTCATCTGTCCTCTGTCTAGCATCTAGCATCTAGGTCGTCCGTCTTTGAACCACCGTAAATACCGCGCACGTTCTGTTACGCGTGTGAAGTTGTCTCGTAAATCATAGGGTAACGCTGAAGTGTCACCCGTTACTGTTCCTGGGCACCCCCTGCAGCAAATCCTGTCACGGCCCAGCGGGACGCCGTCCCCTCCCCCTGGCTGCTGTGTAACCGGGTAGGAACTGTCCTGTTGGCGCTCAGTTCATTGTGTTGAGGAAAACTTTTCCCTGGTGCTTTTCTCACTAGCACAATGCCCAGCGAACGAAGTCCGGACAGAATCTTCCGGAGTAATCCTCAGTCCAGGTTATCCGGGCAACTATTTTAACTCCCAGACGTGCTCCTGGAGCATTAAAGTGGAGCCCAGCTATAACATCACCCTCTTCGTGGACGCATTTCAGAGTGAGAAACAGTTTGATGCCCTGGAGGTGTTCGACGGTGAGTTCCCTGTCTCTGTTCATGTGCCCACGGCCTGCGTGTAGCACAGGTGACACAGCACTGTGTCACCGTGTGGGCAACACAGGAATCGAATGTGCATTCGAGTTAGGTCACGTCTCCCCCAATCAGAAAACGCGTTAACTGTTGCACTTGCACGATCTCAGAGAACAAGTGATCTGTAAAACATTAATGCTGCAACTTTTAAACAATTAAAATACTCATGAAGATGTACTGAATGCTCTTTAACCACCCTTTAATTTTGTTAAAGTGCAGACTTAGAGTACATGATATCAAACAGCTCTTTTTTTCTCTCTACACATATTGATTCAGAAGATATTTCAGAAAATTTAAGGTTTAGGAAATAAAGACCTAAAGGTACTTTCATCAATGTAAGTGATTATTTCACTAGAAACATATAAATATAATGGCTCATAGAGATTTCTGGAAGATAAATGCTATAGGAGTCTTTAAGAACAATTTTTAAAAAATTAGTCTCCCCCATTTTTATACAATTCTAATAAACGTTCGAATACAACAGTGCTCTGTTTAAAAAGAAAGAGTGGTCAGTCCGCAGTGGAGAGTGGTCAGTCCGCAGTGGGGCCTGTGTTAGTGTTTGTCTTTATGGTAGACAGCCCAGAAAATCAGGCTCTGTGTAAAACTGGGTTGTCGCGTGTTGTGACCGATTTGTTGTTGCCTTCGGAGAAATAATAATCAATCAGTGAAAACAGACAGCTCCTGCGATTGGCGCCCTCGTGCTGGTTTGCCTTTCACTGACTTGAGTCGTAACAGCCCAGGGGCTCGTGCGGACAGCCGGCCACCACACGACTCTGTCTGCGCGTTTGCCAAGACGAGCTGCCGAGTCGGCGATGACACTTGACGCGTGTTCACAGGGACAGAGGGCAGGAGAGCAGCGATTGCATTTCAGGGCTTTTTCGGGTGTACGGCAGACCCCTTTATTTGCTCAGGTACCCACAGACGACAGCGTGTAAGTTCTAAATTGCACTCTGTCCTGAGCCACATGATGGAGCCACAGAGTCGCCCTTAGCGGGTGCCTCGGTGGTCAGATAGGGTGTCAGCGGTGTCACAGCGCTTGTGTCCAGGTCACCCTGATTTTAGGGGACAGCAGCCCCAAATGCAAGAGCAGTGATGCTGGCAGTTTGGACGTTCCCAAGAGAAGCTGGGAAGTGCTTCCGTGAAGTGAAAAGGGATGTGTGTGCCTGTGTGCACATGTGTGTGTGTGTGCACATGTGTGTGTGTGCACGTGTGTGTGCACGTGTGAGTGTGTGTGCACGTGAGTGTATGTGCACGTGTGTGTGCATGCACGTGTGTGTGCACGTGTGAGTATGCGTGCACGTGTGTGTGCACGTGTGTGTGCATGTGTGTGTGCGTGCACGTGTGTGTGCATGCACGCGTGTGTGTGCACGCGTGTGTGTATACACGCACGTGTGCGTGCACGTGTGTGTGCACGCCTCTGTGTGCGTGCACGTGTGTGTGTGCACGCCTCTGTGTGCATGTCTGCACGTGTGCATGCACGTGTGTGCCTGTGTGCATATGTGAG
This sequence comes from Lyroderma lyra, assembly GCA_004026885.1. Lineage (NCBI taxonomy): Eukaryota > Metazoa > Chordata > Mammalia > Chiroptera > Megadermatidae > Lyroderma > Lyroderma lyra. The sequence goes on from PVJL010018014.1 coordinate 5,558, forward strand.
TGTGTGTGCATGTCTGCATGTGTGCATGTATGTGTGTGTGCCTCTGTGTGCGTGTGTGTGCATGTCTGCACGTGTGCATGTATATGTGTGCATATGTGTGCGTGCATGTGTGTGCATGTGTGTATGCGTGTGTGTGCACCTCTGCATGTGTGAGTAGGTGTGCATGTGTGTATGTGTGTCTGCACGTCTGCATGTGTGTGCACGTGTGCATGTATGCGTGTGCATGTATGAGCATCTGTGTATGCCTCTGTGTTTGCATGTCTGCATGTGTGCATGTGTGTGTGCCTCTCTGTGCATGTGTGAGCATGTGTACATGTGTGCATGTGTGTGTGCCTCTCTGTGCATGTGTGAGCGTGTGTACGTGTGTGTGTGTGTGTGTAGGAAAACATCCAGTATGTACAGGGTTCAGTACTATCCATAGTTTCAGGTGTCCACTGGGAGTCTGGGAATATGTCCCCCTCGGATGAGGGGCTTCCATTTGTTGAAGCAGACATGTGCGACTGGAAACCCCCGCCCCTTACTGGGTAGAACAAAGAGAGGGAATTAACTACCCGAGTGCAGAAATGGGGATTCGGGTAAACAACTCTGAGGCCAGGTGCATGTCATAAAAAACTTTAAAAAGAGAAGCAGCCAACCTCATGCTGCATGCATGTGTGTGCGTGCGTGTGCAGGTGTAATGCTGCTCCTGTAATGCTGTATAGAAAACGAAACGTACTCAATCATTGACGTTAATGGGGCTTGCTCCTTCGTGTCTCCTGAGTGGAATTAGAACTGAGTGGGCAGCGATTCTGTATCACCCCACATCAGGAGCAAAGCCCTCACCAGTAATGTGTGACCTCAGTCTCCCCAAACTATGCAGGCCACGCCCACTGCACCCCACCAGCAGGGCTGGGGACGGAGAACGTAGCAAAGCAGGTGCTGTCAGGGCGATCAGAGGTCTCAGAGTGGGCTCATGCCAGCCCCGGAGACTTCTCTCCAAAAAGAAAGGTCAGAATCTCACGCGGATGTTGGCTTTTTGGGTGCAGTCAATGTCACGTTCATCACATCTCTTTGTCTATTTATTTTTTTTTTTTTTTTGGTAAGACAATGGCTATTTTATAGCCCATGACTTGACCAAAAAAACATGTGAAATATATTGATTTTGAACTTTATTAGCCCAGGAGTATATTATTTTCTGCAGCTCCAGCAGTGGCTATTTCTCAGTTAAAAATAATAATAAATTGAACCCTTACAGAACTTAGTTGAGAAGGGTGTCAAGATGGAGATGGAGGCGCTGGCGTGTAGAATACCGCGCCGTGTCCGTCTCGGTGGAGGCAGCGCCGCGTCCGTGATCCCCGTGGCTCTGTCTTCCTGGGCCTCGTCGGATGCGCGTTGGGGAAGGACAGTCCTTTAGGAAGCTCGTTCCACGACAGGCCGAGAGCAGACGGCAAGCGATGACGGATTAGGTGTCGGGTTAACAGTACCTGAGACGTGACTGTTGAGTTCTGTCACTAAAATGACGTTTCTGAGTTGCATAAATCCCGCTGGCACGTTACTTCCGAATGCCAGCAACAAGCGAACCAGCACATGCCCCACAATGCTGTGGCCTGCAGGTGGCCAGCGCGGCCACCTTCCTCAGCGGGACGAGGAGCGTGTCTGCGGGTGCTCCCCGGCCCCCACGGAGCCCCCCAACACGTGCGTCTCATGTTCATTTGCTGGGGCTGCTGGGACAAAGCCCCTCAGCCGCCGAAACGAGAGGCAAAGCAGTGATTTGTCACCATTCCGAGATCCAAGTGGGAGAGCAGGGCGCCGGGGTCCTGGGGCCTCTGTCCCCTCGTGTGTCTGCGTCCTTACTGCCACCTCCGGTGAGGACGCGCGTCAGGTCCGAGTCGTGCCTGTTTCTCCGTGTCCCCACGACGCGCGGAGGCTGGTGACAGTAAGCCTGACTTCATTGCTGCTGTTTGACGGACGCGCTTCGTTGGACTGAAGGTTTTGTTTGTTTGCATCAGGGAGCACTTGGTTGCGGTTTCATTGCAGGTGGCTTTTGGCCGCCTCGGAAGTAAGTCGCTCTGGATTGCACATTCAGACAACAATTAAGCCGAGAGCTGGAAAGCAGCTTGCATCCGGGCGGCGTGCGCTGGCCCCTGAGCGTGTCTCTTCTCCTGCTTTCTTCAGGGTCCTCCGGTCAGAGCCCTCTCCTGGTGGTCCTGAGTGGGAACCACACAGAACCGTCCAACTTCACGAGCAGGGGCCACCAGTTGTACCTGCGCTGGTCCACGGACCACGCCACCAGCAGGAAGGGGTTCCGCATCCGTTATGCGGGTGAGTGCCTGGGCCCCGGGGCTGCTGTCGGGGGGTGCCTGTGCTCTGCACGGCACGAGAACTTAGACACACGTCACCTAAGCCCGTTTTTCAAAGACAAACCATTCACGTCCCTGCAAGTAATACAATGGGAAGTAGCTCTGGTGACACCTCTGAGGACCCCGGGGAAAATAACTGTCCCTAGAGTCCCATCTTAAAGATGTATTGCTCACGTCGTCCACCATTGAGTTGCACGTCCTGGACAGCAAAGCTATTCCCCAAAAGATAGTTTTATGTGTTTTAAAGTTACATAAATTCAGTGTTTAATGTTCAGGGGACATACAGGAACGGTGCTGTTCATTTTGTAAGTGATTAATAGCATGTCTTCACTGGCCGTGTGCTCAGACACTGTCGGTGACACCTGGCACACGACCTCCTCCGTGCACTGTCACTGCGCCCCGGCCCACACCTGGTGTCTGCTGCCCAGCGAGCAGTGGGCGGTGCAGACTTCTGGTCTGCTCTCATTACGAAGCACAGAGTCCGAGCGCTCCTCGGCAGCCCACTCAGCAGCAGGCAGCGGGGACAGGGAGGCCCGGCCCCCTCCGAGGTGGCCACGTGCACGTCTCACCGCCGATGGGCCCTGGGCTGGCACCTCACTTCCTCGGTGCTGCGGGACGTCCCGAGGGAGAAGCAGGAGGAAGTCAGCACGTGTGTCAGGACAAGACCCCGCTCCGGCCCGTGGGCGCACGTCGCGCACCAGCGGAACGCCCCGGCTTTGAAAGGCGCTCGCCGTGAGCACGGGGCGTGGAGTCCCCTCCCTTCCGCTGCGACGCTTCTGGAGTGCGCCCAGACCTTTGGGTCCCCCCTCACTCAGAGCACCTTCAAAAGGCTTCTCGGCGCACGGCTGGCGGTGGAAACTCGCCGTCGTTAGGGTGAGCCACAGAGCCCCGTCGGGCCGAGACTGCACTTGCGTCCATCGGACTCCTTGTTCCCCAAAACCGCGCAGGCCTTCGGAAGTGTTTGCGTCCCTGTCCAGCGTGCAGAGGTGCACCGCGCCGGGGAAGCGGGGCTCCCCGCAGTTCCCCTCGGTCATTCTGCGGCCTGGAGACGCGGTGATGCCTTGAGCTCCGGTTCAGAGGCCATTCGTGTTCACCGCAGACCAGGAGGGCTCTTGCTGAACTGTACTGGGGAGCGAGGGGACGCGGAGAATGTCAGGCGCGTCCGCAAATCCGCCAGCTTCTCGGGGGATGTACCTCAGCTATAAGCATGCGCCTTGGAATACATTTTCACTTAAAATGCAGTGACTCGGGGCCGTGTGCTAGGCGTTCGTCACCAGGAATTCTAGAGCAGCGGCTGGACGAGGACGTCCCTGACATACGGTGCTGGGGGCCGGGCGCTTGCTGCCCAGGCGTGCCACGTGCTGCGCCCAGAGCTCAGCCCTACACGTGCAGATTGCTGGTCACCCGGACTTGGGAGCAGTGCAGTCGAGGACCAGAGCTGAGGAACGAGAGTGAGACAGACGGAGTGCGTGCCCCTCCGGGGACGGCCCTGTGCTGCGCCGAGGCCGGGCTGGACCGGCCCTTCCGCGGCGAGTGACACACAGCCTCTGCAGGGACCGCACCCTTCGCACCCCCACGAGGCATGAGTGGCAGTTCCTGCTCCCCGTCCTCACCCACATTCCGTGCTTGGGGGGGCGCTTTTTAGAACAAGTTTACACGTTCCTGATTTCCCCTCATTTAAACAATAGACACATTCCATTTATATCAGTGTGACCAAGGGACATGCCGCCGTCACTTACCACTTCTTTGTTCCTGTGTGCATTTGTGTGTGTGTGCGCGTGTCTGTCTTGTGCGTGTCTGTGTCATGTATCTGTTATGTGCACATCTGTGTCATGTGTGTTTCTGTGTCATGTATCTGTGTCATGTCATGTGTCGTGTTGTGTGCACGTCTTTGTCATGTGTGTCTGTGTCGTGTGTGTGTCTGTGTCGTGTGCGTGTCTGTGTCATGTGTCTGTTATGTGCACGTCTGTGTCATGTGTGTTTCTGTGTCATGTATCGTGTCATGTCGTGTGTCGTGTCGTGTGCACGTCTGTGTCATGTGTGTCTGTGTCGTGTGTGTGTCTTATGTGCGTGTCTGTGTCATGTGTCTGTTATGTGCACGTCTGTGTCATGTGTGTGTCTTGTCGTGTGCATGTCTGTGTCGTGTGTGTCTGTGTCACATGTGTCTGTGTCGTGTGTGTCTGTTATGTGCACGTCTGTGTCATGTGTGTCTGTGTCATGTCATGTGTGTGTCGTGTCGTCTGTGCGTCTGTGTCGTGTGTATCTATGTCATGTCGTGTGCATGTCGTGTCGTGTGCGCGTCTGTGCCCACAGCCCCGTACTGCAGCCTGACCCGCACCCTGAGGAACGGCGGTGTTGTGAACGGGACCGCAGGCGCCCCCGGAAGCACAGTGCGCTACTTCTGCAAGCCCGGGTACCGCATGGTCGGCCACAGCAACGCGACCTGCAGACGGAACATGGCGGGCACCTACGGCTGGGACGCCCTCCCGCCTCTCTGTCAGGGTAGGGAACGGAGCTTCTTGTCCTCACACCTGAACGTGCCATTTACTGCTCTTGTTTGATCACACTCCGAACAGGTCCGAGGCGGTGACCGGGCAGAAGGGAAGGAGACATCGGATGCGGGTTTGTAACAGCGCAGATTAGACTCCCCGCTGGCCGTACGCGCGGCGCTGACCTTCCCACCGGGCCTGGAGAGCCACAGCCCCGCGTCCAGGGGCCGCGGTGCAGGCGCCGGGCGCCGGCTCGTTTATTCTAGTCCTTGTGTTTCATCTTGAAGCAAAAACAAAAAGTAAAATGTGTTTTCTGATGTAGATGCAAAATCATTTTTCTGACACTTGTATCAATTTAAAAAATCAATTACAAAAACTCATTTTTCTCATTTTAGATTAGAAACTCACTCTCACCCCGCGCCTTGTCATTTCCTCTGGCCTTTTAAATCTAGGACTTGTTCAAGTTGATTTTGGTCTCTCAGAACATTGTTTTGCATTTTATCTGTTATTATAAATATCAGATTTTCAATACAGCATTTTAATTTTTAATTGAAGGCTTTGAAGTCATGAAAATTTCATAGCTTCATCTTACTGAGATTTATAGTCTTCACGAAATATATTGGTCTTTGGAAGCTAATTATGATTTATAACTGGGACCTCATGTTGGTTTCCTTTTTTTTCTTCCTTTTCACTAGATATTAGATTTCCTGTATCGCTCTGTGAGATAATAATGGGCATTCATCACACTGATTGTGTGCGACTTGGCCCAGAGGAGTTAATTAGACACTTGCCTTGCGTTATTTATGTCCGACCTCCAGAAATTCCTCCTTAATTTAATATAAACGTAAAGAGTCAATAAGCTTGTTTCATTAGGAATGGTGATGTTATTTTTTCCTTTAAAACAGAAGTATTTTTCCTTTCTAAAGAAGAAATGCTTCTCCTTAGTTTTACTGTCCTGTCACTCTCTGCCTGGGACACCAAATCCATCGCTCAGATAGCAGCTGCGTCGGCACTGGGGACAGAAAGCCGGTGACCAAAGTCAAGACCTGAACGGCAACCCACCCAGGCAGAAGGGACAGCACGGGCCCGGCGCTGTCCCTGATCACGACCTCCGAGGCTGAGCCCCAGCACGGAGCCCCGGTGGGACCTGCCTCCGAGGTGGCCGCCCACAGGGAGCCCAGACGCGGGCCCTCGCGGGCCGGAGGGTGGGGACACGGGAGCGTCAGGCGACGGGGGCTGTGTCCCCAGCCCGCAGTGGCCCTGGAAACCCTGCACCAGAGGGAGGGCGGGACGTGAGGGAAGGTTGAGAAGAAACAGGAGGACGGCCGGCACAGGTGCTGCCGACAGCCGTGGCCTCTGTCTCCTGTCCCCAGTCCCTCCCCGGCAGAGGGACCGGCGGCCCAATCAGGTGGCTCGGACGTAGTCCAAGTGCGCGAACTGCCCGGCCCTTCGGGCGCCTCCGCCGTGGGGGCCGAGGGCCGTGAGCGAAGATCGGTGGGTCCCCTCCTGGTGCCAACGTCAGTGCGGATGGGGGGCCAGAACCGCACGGCGCGTTCTAGGTGCAAGACCGGCGTCTTCCCGCCGCTGGCCGCTGGGGGCCAGTCGCCCCACGTGTTTCCCGGTTACAGAGCAGTTCGGGTCCGCAGTCCCGCGTTTCGACACCAGACCCGGACGCTGGGGGGACGGAATGAATGCGATTTGCTCTCTCTTCCTGAACTGGGACTTGTGGGGCCCGGAGGCCCTCGGAAGTCACCTAGTTTGAGTTACGTTATTAATGTGTCGGAAGCCGAGGCACATGACGTCACGTGACCTATTAATGGTCACGAAGATGTTGGTGTAGAACCCGGACCGTCGGCTCCTGCTTCAGTGTCTGAATTGGGTTGTTTCTCGCCCAGAGAAACTCTCCTGAGAGCCTTGGGGGTACCAGTGCCGGAAGAACTCGGGATTTCAGGCGTTAGACCCATTTACTGCGCGAGTTTCCTCAGGCCGCTCGGGAATTTAGGGATCGTATGAAGTAGCATTTTAATGATGATGATGCAGAGTGTTTACATCGTACGTGAGGCCGTCATGTTTCAAAATTAAAAATAAAACATGGTGGAGAGGAGGCTTTTTAAGCCCTTTAAATCATGTGGCACGACTCCATCAGCGGTCCCGTCATTTTTAAACATCAAAGCAAATCTTTTCAATAACTAGTCCAACACAACGAGCTGAGTACCAACGCCGTTGAGAAACCAACCATAGAATTTTTAATGTCCTATGCCGATAGGCCACATATGGGCAGTTTATACCCCAGCGATGTTTTACTTGTGAGTAAGGAGCCACCGGCTGATGCACTGAGTGCAGGGTGCGGCACGGATGTGCGGCGGTCGTCGTCTTCATCGAGCGATTTGGCGTTGGGTATTCACTACTCACTTCTGATCGTCACCAGTGGAATGCAAAGCCTTTATTTACGTCACGTGACCACTTGTCTGGCCTAGCCTCACCGGGTACAGTCTGGGGGTCTAGGGGACGGGCCCTCCGTCCCACGCCCGGCTGCCCCACGGCACCTGTTGCTCCAAGAGGGGCCCCGATGACGTCATAGATGAGCCGAGCGGGTGCACGTGCTGGGCCCCAAGGCACAAAACGCACAGACTGACTCCTGGGCCCCGAGGCGCAAAACGAGGCGCAAAACGAGGCGCAAAACGAGGCGCAAAACGCACAGACTGGCTGCTTTCCGTCAAGGGCTTCGCGGTCCACACGAAGGAAGCGCTTTGCACACGGTGGTGGCAGCCTTCCAGAACGCCGTGACCGAGACACCGGGCCGAGCTCAGCTCCTTCAGCGCGCTCCGCGTCGGGCGCAGACGAGCGCCTCGGAGACACGGGGTCCGAGACCGGCTTCACCCTCAGAACTTGGAAGGGGGGACGTCATCACAACGGAACCCACGACCCTGGGAGTCACTCCAGAGTCCCAGGCTGCAGGAGGGGGGACACGCCCGCCTTGGGCCTCGGGTCCGGCCGGGGGTTGCCCCCCAACATCCTGGAGCTGCCAGCTGGGGAACAGACCACCTCCCAGTCTCCGCCCCCTCGTTTGCATATTTAAAGCAGCCATGCCAGCCCACCCGGCAGCACCCTCGTGGGTCACTCTGTGGTTTGCCTTCGTGCACCTGCCTTGTTCTGAGCACTTTGGGTCGCCACCTGAACCTTCCTCGGATTAAGGTCCTTTCTTTGCTCAAATGAATGCTTGTGTGCTCCATTACCACCTCAAACCTTGACTTGGTTGACAAATTCAAAAAGTGCTTTTAGACTAAATTCGAAAAGAAGAAGGCAGCGTGATATCACAGGCGTGTCACTGCTGTCCCCAGGTGTTAGGGGACAGCTGGCTTCCGTTCTGTTGGATCTTCGTAGTTTCCATCTCCAATGGTAGATGTATCATGACATCTTGAGAATTTTTTGTGTCCAGTTTTAAAGTAATTGGGGATGATTTCCAGTATTTTGTCCAAAGAGAGTTAACACACAAAGGTGGATCGCGCCGAGTGACGCCAAAGCACTGCCTGCTCGGCACGCGCGCGTGGCCTTCGAGCTGGGCGAACTCCCTCCCGGGAACACGCGCGAGCCTGGGAGGGACATCTCTGGGGCCGCGCCAGCCAAGGGCACGTGACATCACGCTGTTCCCCCTCGAGTCAGCCCAGAAGTCTGTCACGGTTTCATTTGCTTCCCCGAGGTCCGAGCCTTCGATAGAGAACTGGGCAATGCGAATGGCCTTGCGCTCGTTTATAGCGAAGTCTGAGAGCTGGAGACCTAAACACGCTGCAGACGCGCCCACACTTCCCCTGCTTTGGTCCCCGTCACCCCACCGTCAGTCAGAAACGCCGCGGTCCGAAGGCGCACTTAACGCACTAACCTACCGGCCCCCACGGCTCAGCCCCCCAGCCCGGGCGCAGGGCACCCGCCTCGGCCTGGACTCGGGCAGAACCTCCTCCCGCGGGCCTCTTCGTGGTGACGTGGTCACGGCCTCGCGTCACGTACTCTGCACGTCGCTTTCACACCGTCGTGAACCCTGAGTGGAGCCTCATCGTCCGGGACCGTCTGCGTCACATCCACGAGAGGGGACACGGGGACTGCCTCCGTGGAGGGCTCGGACGACACCGTGGCTGTGTGAGCCTTCACGTGGAGGCAGGGCGGTGCCAGTCACGTGTCTGTGCCTGTGGACGCGGGCTGACGTCGTGGGTTGGAAGCGTGGAGAAGCTTCCGGAACTCAAGACTTCGCTCTGCGTTAGGCGCTGGGTCAGACGGAGCCCCAGCTCCTCGCACTGGGCCAGCCCCGGGGGACAGGCGGACTTCCGCACCGGTCCTTACCGACTCCGCCCGCCACGGAGCAGGGCCAGACTGGCCGGAGCACCCAGAAGGTCAGGGCCGTCGGCTGCGTCGCGGAGTGAGGGGGCTGGGGTGCTGGCACACGGGAATCCTGCGTAGGTGGGGGTCCCCACACGTGCACGTAGCTCTGCGTCCGGTCAGGACGGGTGGGAGGATGACAGACGTAACTGGGGCGGAGGGCCGCGGGCTTCGTCAGTGGTGGAGATTTTTATTATCGGGCCTGAAGAAGATTTGGGGGGCTGCTCCTCCCCACCACCCCGGGATCCTGGGGCTCAGGAGCGGCAGCTCCGAGGTCACGACTCGGGAGCACGACTTTTCCCAAGGAGACGGGATGGTTTGCGATGCGCACGTAGAAAGTTCCGGGCAGAACCGAACGAACAGGAAGGGGCGCGGCTGCCCAGTGTGAGTGAGGCCGGGGCGGGCGGGTCCCCGGAGGATTGCGGGTGCACCCCCCCCCCGGTGACCGTGCGAGACCCCCCGCCCCACGGGAGCCTCCGGGAAGCGGCGTGTCTTCTGTCCCGCAGGCTCCCTCCCTGCTCGCTGTGCGCTCGCCTCACCCCGAAGACAAGCCCGGCTCCGAGCTGGGGTACCGCGCACGGCAGGGACCGGTTCCCGGGCGCCCCGGCGCCCTGCGGCTGCCGGAGGGCCTGCGTGCTGTCCTGGCCCGGCGGGGGGCCGGGGAAGGCCGTCTTCCTCGCACGTGACGTGGCCGAGCTTCCGTTCGGGCCGTCGGACGCGCAGACAGGCACGAGGGGGGCCCCCAGAGGACCCCGACTCGGGCTGTGGGAGTCTGCGTGTTTATTCCCGGTCACCATCGAGGCGTCCTACACGGCTCCCGGCGGTTTCCGAACCCGGGACCACGGCGCCATCTCGTGCTTCTGCCGCGTTTCGTCTCTCCGCGTCCGCATTGGCGACACGCGTCCCCGCGGGGACTTCCTGCATGCGGGAAACCACGCAGATGTCGTGGGGGGCGAGGGCAGGGAACTGGGGACGGCGGCGCTCGGGGCCCACGCCCTTCCGGTCAGAAACGCCCCCCCCCAGGTTCCGGAGCTCCGTCCCGCCCGATCGGGCTGGTCTCCCCGCTGTTCTGTCTCCCCATCCGTCCCCCAAAGACAAACATCAGCATGTGACAGTCTCTGCGTTCCCGGGGGCCCGGGGACCATGTGACACAGCAGTGCTCATCCGCGCGGTGCGGGCGGCGGAGCCAAGGCCGACACAGGGTCAGCCACGCGCCCACGAATGGAGCAACCAGTGCGTCTGCGATTGGCTGTACCGACGGGACGCCATCGTGTCACCTGCCCCCTTACCGGGTCAGACGAGGGTCTGCGCCGAATGCAGAGGCCACAGTGAAGTGACAGTCCTCCCGTGAGGTCCTGTGCCTCCAGGTTGGACACACCTTATGGTCACTTCCCGCATGAGAGACGAGCCCTATGGGGGACGCAGGGGGACAGTGTGGTGACTGGGTCAGAGCTAGCGTGTGGCACACCTGATGTCACTCTGTTGTCCTCCCACTTGCGCGCCCTCGGGCACGTGCTTTTGGCGGAGGGAAACTTTGGCACCCTAAGAAGTGACCCGCCTTGGACACGTCCACGGCCTCTCAAAGCCCGTGGGGGTGTCGGTCACTCCCCACAGCCTCGCAGGGCCGCGGGCATCTCCTGGTGACCGTCGGCCGGGGCAGAGCCTGTCCCCGAAATGAGCCGTTCGAACGCCACCTGCGGGGTCCCCTGCCTTTCTGGGGTGTTCGGTTTGCTCCGCGCTAACAGGAGCTGCTTCCTTCCCCCTCGGCGGCACGTTGCTCACAGGCTTGGCGCCGCTGAAACGACCCCTGAGCTGGGTCCTGTCACCTGGGTCCCCTGTGCAGAGCCACCTGGCATTGCCGCGTGGTCCGTCCGTTTGATGTCCGCGCATACCGGTCCCTCCGCCAGCCCACCCCCATCGCCGGAAGGGCTGCCCTCCGTCCCTGCCCACGAAGGCCGCCTCTGATGCCATTGTGTGCTCACTCCTGTCCCCACAAGTGGCGCAGAACCAGTGTGACCTCTCAGGTCCTATGGCCCGGCCACGAGTTCAGCAGGTCACCTCTGCTCCTGCTGTTTTCTGCCTCAGTCCCAGTGCTGGCCCAGCCTGGAGGGAGATGCCACTTAGCACCTAATTACGCTGAGGAGCACCTGGGAGTCACGGGTGACGGGAACGGGAAACCTACGGAGGAGACAGCGTTCGGTCGTACCGCCGTCCGTGCTCCAGTTCAGCGCGGCCCGCGGGCAGAACCGGGACGTGGGCGCGAGCC